>JAHXMU010000129.1:1582212-1655534 GCA_019455685.1 Philornis downsi
AATATTGCTCGCGGAAAGTAAAATAAATAAATAAATAAATAAATAAAATAACAGATATGTTATTTAGCGTAACAAATTAAACATTACTTGAAACTTGAGAATAAGTTTTTGATATCAGAAGTATTTTCTACGGGCAGTATTTTACATTTTCTCGCTTTATTTTCATATTTTGTAATAGTTTTGGGCTTTTGATATATCTAAAGTTTGGTAGAAATAATTATAATTGTTCCTTCTTAGAATTTCTGGTTTGATTTCTAAGTTTTTTTAAATAACTTTGAGCTTTGGATGTGTTCAAAGTTTATAGGTTATATAAAGATTATATTATTATACTCTTAGCGTTCAGCTACGATGATGATTCTTTATTCGTTTCTCAATTTTTGTAACATATTTAGTGTCAGGCAGCTGTTAAAGGTTTTTGAGGCTCGAAGTCACAAGTCCTGAGATTAAGACAATATCGAGCTTGATATTGTCTAAAGACCACTTATAGTAAATTTGTTAAATTAACTAATTTAAAGGTTTAGTGAATAATAAATTTCTCCCCAAAATATCTTGAGAAGGAAAAAAATTTTAATTATTTTAATTTTATAATTAATCATTATCATTAATCTAAGAAAATTATTTCAGAAAAAGCAGGACATGTTTGATTTTTTTGTGTAGATATTACTGACAGTATTTACTGAAAATCTTATAGGTGAATATCCACCAAATTAAAGAAATTGCACTACAGAAAAGTTAAGTTTTTTATTATTAGCTTGGAGCCGTATTCTGAAAATTGTATTTATATAAATTCAATTTTCATTGTTCAGTTTTCGCTCAATAAATCTTCAATAGAATATTATGGATTTGGCCCTTACCCTTCAAAGTAACAACTTTGACTGTTTCTTGCTATAATAAAAAATTCTTCGAAAATAATGGGTTTTATTCCAGGAAAACTTGTAAATCTAAATTTTTTCTTGAAATGCTAATTAACTGCTAACTGTTGATATGTACATTTCAGCGAAATAAGTTTGAGTTGATAAGTTTGTAAATTTCCAAAAATATTCATTCATCAAACCTTTCCAACAACATTTTAACAATCTTACCAAATGGGAGCATTTGATATAATTAACAATTTTGCAAGAATTTCCAAATGCTTTATTAACAATCAATTTCTCGCCTGTCACCTTTCATCGTGTTGCCATCTTGCTTTAACCACCCTCTAGGAAATAATAATTTTGTAATACACTTTCAAAATATGCGTGATCCATATAAAGTACATTTCACTTTCCATTGAATAGCCTTTAATTTATTTAATAGCTAAAAATTTGACACGAAAAATTATTATCAATTCCTTTTCATTCTCAACGTTCACCATCCTGCCATTTCCTTTTAAGGAAATACAATTAAAAATTTTTCAGATCTGAGGGAGCAACTAAGCGTTCTCTGCAAATTTTTGAAAAAAAACCTACATTCTAAATAATAATGAAAGGAAATTAAAGTGCAGACGAGGATGAGGATTGGGTAGTGCCCTTAATATATTTTTAGAGAAACTAATTAATTACTTAAGCTTACTTGAATAACCAATTTATATTCATTCGTTTTGAATTAAGCGAAAGCAGGGTAAGAAAATTCCATGCAGGGTAGGAATAAGAGGCGGTTATGGAGGGGGGAAAGTGTGGATGATGCAGTTGTAATAGTAACATATTGAGGAAGTAAGGTGAATAAATTTGAAGCTTAAGGTTGTAAGACTTCATGCTGAGTGGTGCAGTGGATATCGAGGTAGGCAGTCGCTAGAGGAAGTTTTCAATATATTAAATCACAACAGGCAAGGACATTTTATGAAAAGGAAATTACTTTATACATAGCTATGTGAGTGTTTTTCTTTACATAACTGTTGGAATATCACTTGAGTTGAAACACTTCTATGGGTGTATTTTGAAGTAAGGCATCAGTTTTATGTATGTTTACTTTTACATTTTCAGGTAGTTCACAAATTGCCTGGATTGTTTGGAGTTAATACCAACCATATATTATAGCAGTGAATTTGAAAATTAAGTATAATTTATTGACTAAGTTGCCTATAAATTACATATGAACTAAATAATCAATCTTTGTTATATATATTTCGATAGGGCAAATACTTGCCGAATATATATGTAGACATACTTATGCAGATAATAACGACAGAAAGATATCAATAACTACAAAGTGATATTGAATCCCTTCGATTTGCAATACCATTAACATTCATTTGCTATCTAAATCGGGAGTGGTTTTACTCTAGCTGTTATATTTTAACAATTACAATCACTCATACGCACATTTGAGGAATTTTGTATTAGTTAACTGGTTGGGCTATAGTTATCTCGTGTGTAAAGTAAGGTTCATATACACTAATATTTATTATGGGTGTGCAAGTTAGATTATCGTATTAAAAATGGCTTTCAAAACACTCAATAACTTAAATAAATAATACCTTAAACGCTTATTTTAATACATATTTCAATTTCGATTTCAAGAGAAATATATAGACTTAAAAAATATTGGCCGAAAAGATGTAAAAAGCTGGGTAGATAAGAATTCTTTAGTTTCGAAACATTTTCTTATCTTTCATTTGCAACCTAAATCGATAATTTTAAAGACATTCCACAAAATGTTGACTTTATTTACAATTAAAATCAATCATACGCACCCCTGGTGAAAATTATAATACCAGTGGCACAGAGATCAGGAAGATTACGTTCGTAATATATTTTGTAATATGAGCCATCTATTTGGATAGGATAAAGCTATATAAGATTTAACCTTATCGTCCCAAAAACTAAAATAAAGATACGAAATTTTTCTAAACAAAATCTTTTTAGTGCCATTGATATTCTCTAATACTGGAAAAAATCAAACAAAAACTCAGTTAAGAAATTTGTCCAAGATAGTGAGACAATGGTCCAAGAGAGACAGTGGGTCGATGCTGTTAGATAAAGTTCAGATAAAGTAGTAGGATCATCTAGAATTAACCAAATCTAGCGGAGAGGTCACAAACAGACATAATCAATTGAAACCCTCTATGTTGAAACAACATAGCAGAGTTCTACTAACTCTTGGAACGGTGGATCAGCATAAGCTGCCATTTTGAAAAGAATCAATAGAAACCAATGAAAACTAAAATATGACTGTGCTATTTTGTTAAGAATAGCTGATTGAAGGGTAAACCTTTTGGAAATAGTCAGGACGGCAGCTTTTATACTTTGATTAAAAATAGTAAGATAAAGGGAGGCTAATTTTCTTTGACGACAACCGATAGAGCGGCGTCTCGAAAATAAGATAAGGGTGAGGTTATTTTCTTTAGAAGAGACACTTTGGCAAAGAATAGATAGTTATATTGACATAAGTTACTAGGGCGGCACCATTAAAATGATGTAAACCTCAGATAGTTATTTTGATAAAAGCCAGTAGGACGACAAAATAAAACTTATTTCGAAAATTAGTTTTTCAAGGAGAGATCGTAGAGCGACATCAACCAACGAAATTTCGCAAGGTAGTTCTAGAGAAAACCTAATTACTGAACTGATTTTGTCCGGAGAGAAAGTCGTAAGATAATCCTTTTCCAGAAAAAGGTAGTAGGACAACGAATCTACCAAGTAGTGTTAGTCATATGGTCATTCTTTTTGGAAGAAGGTATCGGTAACATCACCAAAGAGAGTATAAGTTAGTAAGTTTGAGAAGAGGCAGTAGGCTGGCACCAATGCAGAAGATAGGGGCAAAATAGCTCTTCTGAGAAAAGTCAGTAGGCACCAACCAACAATGTATTGGGAAAAATTATTCGAAAGGAGGACCTTTTTGGGGAGTTCCTGTAATGCAATTTTTTCTTTTTATTGAGCAGGGATAAATATAATTTTGTTTTTTTTTCAGGTAGAGGTATTGTGATGACGAAAAAGTTAATGTTATTTTTCATTTTCTTTTGGAAATGAAATTTGGAGCTCTCGTATAGTAAGGTTAAACTAAAGCCTCACCAAAGTTACAAAAGTTATCAATGCTGCTCTATTTATAATTATCTGCGTAATTTTTCCCTTGCAGAAGACCTCAATGCAACTACCCCATAAAAAGAAACATCTGGATATTTTTCTATTTTGGGCGTTCGACAAAACTTGGCCCTTTTAAAATTGGAAAACAGAGATTCAATCACGATGTGTAACTGATTTCCTGATATTTAATAAGAGTAGCTCAGACAATTTTTATAGATCGTTTTGTTTTCACAGCGATCAATTTAATGATAATATTCTTGATAGTTTGCAAAAAAAAAAAAGAAAAAAATGCGCGACAAATTAGCTGTGATGTCAAACTGAGAATGTTTTTAAATATTTGATAACATTCAGCCAGCTTTTGATTCATTGATTTTTTTTCCATTACACCAACCAACAATGAGAATGACCTAATGGTTTTCCACACAAATCCCATTTTTCCTCATGGATATTTGGCATAACGGCCAACGGCCTATTTTTCAAGTAATTTATAATCTTATGAACTGTACTCATAATCGTTTGCTCTCGGAGGTATAATTTTATATAATTTTATAATTTTAGGCGCGAGCTAAAGCCAATGGCATTCACCGGGTCTTTTCTTTTTCATAGTGACCACGTTTTCAGCAATAAAAAGGAACGTATAATTGATAATTATGTTGAATTTTAATCACGGATGCGTATGATTTATATTAATTTGGTGACAACTTTACAATTTGTTTTATTATCAAGTAATAATTTGTTTCCCCAAATTATTGAGAATTTAAGAAAACATAGAAATAATTCCAAATTAGTATAAATCAAATGAACGTTTTAATTTCAGGATAGAGTTTCGGAAGTTTTTGCAAAAAGTTAACAATTTTTACACGGAGACCTGTACAGTTAACACAGTTTTCTCCAGTTTTTAGTCCTAATATACATGTAAAAGTTTGTCTCCTTATGTTTCTAGCATATTCAATTAATTCTCTGGAATTAATACAAAAAAGAAAAAAGTTGAAAAATTGGACTTAAAAAGACGAATTTCGGAAAACATGCAAAGTTCTAGATATACATATATATGGAATGGCTTACAGATAGTGCATTTTTGTTTCCCGTTGGCCTCAGGATTAATCGGTGATCCAAAATTTTGTGAAAAATATTATTAGGTTAATTTTTATAGAAACATGCACAGGGGCGCATGATTGATATTAGTTTTTGAAAAATTGTGTATTTTCTCTAATAATGCTGCAGGTATTATGAATTTTAATTTCGTACGGCCAACATGAAGACCATTGCTTCCTGGATGATATTTCATGCAAAATTCTGTTATAGTAACTCTATCAGCTTGTCACAGTTTTCTTTGTGAAATGTCTTTTTTTCATTCTAAAAAGCAGGTAATAAACTCGTTCTGATTTTCCAGTTGAAATTTTACTATGGCAACCCTAATGGCTGCTTATAAAGTACCCAATATAGTATACGTAATACACACAAATACCTCGACAGATAGCCACACTCACACGCAATCTTCTCTACTCAACCCCAATAAAATATGTAAAGACCCCATGATGATAACGACGATGATTCAAACAATCAAGCAAATGAACTGAAATGAATAGAGAAATGAAACAGAATGAAGAGAACGCCAACAAAAACAAAAACGACAAGAACAACAACAATAAAGCAAACATCATATAAAAGCCTTTTGGGAGACTACTGCAAGAGAAGAGAAAAGCAAACAATGAGCATACACAGCCCCATATAGTTAACAGAAGAAAAAGGGAATGACAATACCGTCACAGCGAGGCGGTGGGAGAGAGAGAGAGAGAGAGAGAGCGGGAGGGTATACGAGAAAGGACCTCTGTGCAATCGTTTGAAGGAGCGGATCGGTAGGAAGTGGCACAAAAGCCTCTAAGGAGTGTAAAACTTATATCAAAAAAGTTTACACTCGAGTATTGCACACGCATGCATACATAGATAGGCATACACATACATACACACACAGCAATACAACAACAAAGTATACGCGGCCATGCACAGGAGTAAGGAAAAATCCACAGTTAATGTATAAGTAGAATTGTGTATACAAGTATAACCATAGTGTAATAGTATTAGGGAGTAGTGCCTTATTCTTGTGTTCACATAGAGGTGTAAGTGTGCGTCGATGTAGCGGTGGTCCCGGCCGGGCTTTGTGTCAAATGTATTGAAATACCCGGTTCTATTAAATGGCGGGTTGTATGGCGTTGCACCTTTTTTTATTGAAATGTTAGCGGAAGTGGAAGTGTCGGATAAAAAGTATACTCGTGCACACATACCTTCATATATACACAATAGCAACAAAGATAGGGACTACAGATACTACCACAACAACAGCAACGGCAACAATATCAACATTTACAACAGTATATCCTTGTAAAGTATAAGTCGTAGTAATGGTACCCAGTATTCGAATGGATGAAGAAAATAAGGCAAAGTATTTTGCAATGAGCGCACACAAAAAGGATAACTGGAGGAGAACATCTAAGAAGACTTGATGTAAAAGCAGAAAGAAGTTGAAGGACTGTTGAAGGAAAAATAACAGGAAATAGCTGTTATGTAAACATTTTACAAAGACGAAAATAGGAAAGGAATAGGAAAAAACACGCTTTGGCAGATACGAGCGGCAGACAAGGACAGCAAGATATGGAAGAATTGGTTAGAGATTACTGCAAGTTAAAAGTAATACAAGAGGCTACATTCCATAGGAAAATAAATATAAAAAAACAACAGAAAAAAGGACAAAAATCAAAAATAGGACGCTCATCTATAAGAAAATCACAAAATACGACACAAATGGAATTAATAAACAATTGTAATGAAATTAAGTTAATCCTTAAGAGGGCATAAACTGAATGCTTTCCTATTTATGGCAAAAGTTGGATTATTGTCCTAGCATTGAATTACTATGTCTGACTCTAATTGCTTATTAATGCTTTTAAGGTTTTAATAAAAACAATTTTTGGACGACATTAAGTCGGAAATACTTGAAATTAATATAATTCATACGCTGTTGTGATGTTTAAATTTAAGACTTTAATCGACGGGCTATCAGACTTTGTTGAGTAGTTTTTGATTTAATTTCCTTTGTAATCATGAACGTCCCATTCTCAACAAATTACTAAAGAAATAAACAAATTATAGGCATGTTCGATTAAATACCTTTGTGTTCCGTGATTGGGAAAGTTTCTCATGTTTAGTGAGAATACGAGTCTGGTGAACGACGTTCGGAATCATCGTTAAACTGTAGGTGCCATTGAATGAGTCTAAAAAACAAAATGGACAGAGTTTTCCCATATCTCGTTCATGGGATGCAAGGGAATTTGTATGTTCATTAGTCATAGACTAAGGTTTGCATATGTTGAATGCCAGATGAAGATGGAGAGCAGTTTTTACCTCTATCAATCCAATACTTTAATATGTTCCCACAGATCAGGGAAACGTATGATTGATGGTTATTTGTGGGTAGTTGTAGCATTTCTTCAGTAATTGATTAACTTTGGGCAAAAGTAAAGTTGTAGTAAATAGAAATGCACAATTTTTGCATGACATTGAAAGCCTTATTTAGGATAAATAGAATGTTTTGATTTGGATAAAACATGCTCCATTTCGTTCTATAACTTGATACCATTTCCAAGGTAATTATATTAAGCTCCTGTCATAGAAACCCTCGTCCCCATTGAAAAGACAGGGACAATTGATTTTTACAAGTTTCTATTTTTACTGACAAAATCGCTCGGCATAGTTAGGAATATGAAGTCCAAACTATAAAATGAATACATAAAACCTGCACACTTAAGTTTTGAAGTTTCTGCTGAGCTACAATCGTTGTTTGGGACCTGAACTAGTTGTCCTGATGGAACACAATTTCCCTCCTATTGGCCCATTTTGCCCACGTCTGGACAATTGCTTTCTTCAGACGATCAAATTATTTACAGTATAGATCCGTATTAAGCTCACAGTAGATTATTCTCTACTACTACTCTACTAATCTCATGAAACATACAGCAAAACCTTTTTGACTCTGAATCCTGGTTCGGACACTGTGTCGCCTTACCGTGATTCGATCACGAACGTTTTCGCTTGACGTTGTCCTATGTAACGTGCTTTCCATCATCAGTCACCATGTGCTGCGGAAATGGATCGATTTCGTTGAGATTCAGCATCGATGTGCAAATGGAAATACGATCCATGAGATTTTTTTACTCATACTCATTCATACAAGAGCTTCTGTTTTGCGTCCCACCTTATGTGAGTAAATTTAAACGGGGTTTTTGTGCCGAGTTCATATTCCGGACAAACAGCGCTTGACGATTTCCATTATTTTATCGGAAGTTTCGACAATTGGTTTCCCATAGTGTGGTGAATCTTTGATAAATGATATACACACTACTAAAATCATCTATTGGTATTCATGGTTACTGCACCTTAGTGATGAAGTTTTAATATCAAATATACAACTACCATCTTGGACTACGAGTTGTTGATTAAAGCTGTAATTTAGGTTTCATTGAGACCACTTACCAGCAATATTTTGTGAAGAAACGTAATTAAAATTATATGGTTTCTAACTTTAAGATTTGTAAACGCTATACTCCTGATTTTTAGGCGATCGAACTGAATTCTTAGCTTTGCCAATTCAATATCGCAAATCTTCTTATGAATCAGAGGAGCGTATGATTGATAATAATTTGTGGTTAGGTATATAACATTTCTTCAAGCATTACCGCAATATCGTTCAAAATATGATGATTACGAATATATCATTATCTGAATTAATGGTTTCGATTCTATTGAGCACAGCCTCCAATAAAATTTCCATAGAGAAAAATTTCTATAGTCGAGCAATTTCCTTAGTAGGTTTTGTTAAAAGATGGTCCAGGAAATTTGATGACCCTTATATCACTAAACGTCTTTCCATAAGCCTCGTTCGCCCATGCTTAGAATATGGCAGTGTCATTTGGAGTCCCGCATATAGATGTTATATTGATCGTATTGAATCTGTTCAGAAACAGTTTCTTCTCTTTGCTCTTCGGGGTCTCTCCTGGAACTATGAAAACTTGCCGCCCTATGTAAATCGATTAAATCTCACTCTTCAAAAATCTCTGCCCACTGTTCAAAAAATAAGATTTATGTTAAGAGCTATGCTTATTGTTAAGCTAATTTATGGACAAATAGATTCGCCTTTCCTACTGAGCAAAATTAATTTTAATATGGCGCAAAGATTTGTCTGAAATTTCCTGCCGTTGGTACCCAATACTGCAGGAAGTAATTATGAAATTCATAGTCCATTCCGTTGTCTGTGCTCAATATATAACGAAATTTATTGTTACATATCGTTAACGATTCAATCGAAATTATAAAGCTAAAAATACTTAATAGATAATAACGTGCATTTATTACTGGTTGCCAACGTACGTCACCTGCTAATTCCGATATTCTATTTGGAATAGCTACACTGTCAGCTCTGAATTTGTTTCAAATTCTTTGTTCGATGTCACCCGCCGCCTTTTCCTTTATGTGTGTTATTGGTGAAATCTCACGGCATCATCATTTTTCATAATCGTTTTATGTTCCTGTCGGTTTCCAGTCATCATTTCTTCTGATCCGGTGGCCGGTAATTGCTGCTGATATTTCTATGTTGTGTCCTTATTATTCAATGGAAGAAGTGTCCATCACTCTCGTGTAATTGTTATGTATCTGTTCTGTGTCTTCATTCGTAATTCTATACGTTTAATTACCCTTTTATTTTAATTATGGTTGTTTTAGTTATTTTTAATATATTTTAGTTTTGAGATATATTCAATTACTCTCACTGATGTTTTTTTTCAATATTTTTCATGTTTTAAAAATTGGTGTTTGTAATATAATATATTTTTTGTTCATCAACTATTTAATATTTTATTATTTTTCATTTATTATTTTTTAATTTGTTTGCCGTGAGCTGGTTTGTGTGCTATACAAATAAGACAATTCAATCGCCTGCACGAATTATTCATTTATAACTATATGAAAATTTGGATTAGGGCATCAAGAATTATAGCCTTTCTTCATTATATATGAAAACGTAACAGACAATTGTGTGGAATCAATTCGAGAAATACTTAAGATTATACTGGTAATGACCACATCAATAGGATTGGTTTGCCTTACAGCCATATTCCATTACTCGTACCTTATAAAATTCCACCATTTTTTGCAGCCAGTTTGTAACATATTGATGTTGATTCCGATAAATATTATTTTGTGTGTGTATTTTGACTCCTCTACACATTTAATATAACATGTTTTATGCATTTCTCATCCGGCCACTTTTGCAAATTTAACATTTCAGTTTGTAAACTTTTTCCTCTATTACCACTTTCTCTCTCTTGCCGTTTTGAGACTTGCTCTTGCTTTATTTTCGTGTTGTATTCACATAGGTTTTGTTGCTTATTTGTAAGTTTTCTTCCATATTGTACTTCCTTTTGTACTAAATTTTGCGAGCTCAAAACCTGAAAGGTACCTCCTAAATAATACGTTTTCACTTGGTATTCGATGGATACTCGAAGGATACAATGAAAGCTCTCCAGAGTGTAAACTAAGCTATTAATATGTGGGAGAAAGAAGTATATTGTTCAAGATTTGACTTGGGTGATTGGAAAATATTACGAAACCGATCTATAACATTGGATGTTTATGTGTACGTGTGACTTTGACAAGGTTAACTGAGATAAAAAGCTGAATGTTGCAGTTTCAACAGTAAATCTAGCTTGAAAATGGTCTATAACATACTATAACTTTAAGTGTTATGCTATAATACATTTTGATTTTTATTAAAATACATCTCCTTACCCTAAAGTTCATACATTAAACTACCTGATATGCAACATCATAGTTTTGTTTGTCTTATACATGACTTCTTAAACCAGAAACCAAATTGCCTCATCTTTTAATTGAAATCAACATTTCAATGTCTTGGGTTCACATCCAGTAACGAAAATGTATTAATATCAATCATACGTATTGGCGCCTAATTTCTAATTATTTTTGTGATATTTGTCCTATACAATAGTTAGGAGCATAAACTTAAATGTCTGACGCTTAACAACTTGAATTATTTAATTCACTATTGAATTTTTGGTTTTGGTACATGTAACTATGGTTCACATGATCCCCGGTTTACCCGGCATACATCCACCTACCATTATTTGAGAGGCGGTGTCTGACGGCAATGTGTCTGACAGAAACGTCGTGTAGTTGAATAATTGGCAAGTCTTGTTAATGCTTCTCAAACAGTGACGTTCGGAATTGTCGTTAGACTGTAAGTCTCGTTTGAGTGAGTGTCAAATGGAATGCGTGTAAGCTCACTGAATGTGAGAATGTGTCTAATCATTTTCAGCTTGATTTTTATAATAAAATGCATAAATGGAGTCGAAGCGTTGATGATAACGTAACTGCTCAAAGTGGTTCTGTAGATAACAGTAATAGTATGATGCTGTTAATGGAACATAATTTAATGAAAAATTTTGGTGAAAATTTTCTGTTTGTCAAACTAATGCGCGGATAAATAATATCCATATAATTTGCCAGTATGTTTATATAGGCCATGGGAGCGTATGATTACCAAATAATATGCAAATGTAACATTAAGTGAAAGTATTGGCGCGTATGATTTATATTATTTCTAACAATCAAAAGCTGTCATTCAAATCCGTAGGGTATTATTTACCCCTATACTGTAGCATGGCAATTAAAAATTAAAATAAATTACACTTTCGGTTCGTTTGAAGTACGAAACCAAGTAAAATTAGGCGCTCCTTTTCCAAAACAATATATCATTTCACAAGGCGACGGTTGATGTGGCAACATTGGATGAATTGAAGTTTAAATTGTAAACCCATCCATTGTATCCTACTGATCTTACCCTTAGCAACTACTATCTGTTTATAAAACTCAAAATGATGTTCTAGGGAAAGATTTGGATAAAATGATGAGATCATTGAGGATCATACGCCTTTGTATCATTCATTCATATATTGCGATATTAAATTATATATCTTTCACTATAGATGGAAGAAAATGTTGATGATTCCACTGAAGTCACCAAAAGAGAAATGGGCAAATGTGGACTATTATTTAAATACTGTCATCAGGTTAAGAAAAAAGAAAGACAATGGAAGAACATTTTTACTTGCATGTAAAATTGCTTCACGAATTAGTATTTTAAAGCGAACTATCGAAAAGTTATCATTGAATTCCGTTTAATCTCTTATTTTGTTTGCTCTTTCCTAGTTTTACCGTATATTATTGGTATCAATCATACGCTATAGATGGAACATATGAATGGTGATTGATATTGATATCGAGAAAATTGTAATGTGTAACTAAAAAAATTTCGGAGAGATTCGATTCTTTTACAATATCTAAAGCGACATTAATAGTATTAATTTCATAAAATCTGCGAAAAAATGGTTTTTCTAAAGAGATTGGCCCCTATCATTGAAGCTTTGGGAATTATGCCTGAACACCAGTTTGGATTTAGACAGGGACATTCAACACCTGAACAATGTCATAGAATTGTGAAAACGATACGGGATTGTCTGGAGAAAAAACAGTACTGTTCATCGGTATTTTTGGACATAAAACAAGCCTTTGACAGAGTGTGGCATAATGGTCTCCTTTTTAAGATTAAGCATATGCTGCCAACTCCGCATTACCTTATCATAAAATCTTATTTGAGCGATAGAAAGTTTTATGTAAATGTAAATAATGATGATTCTCAGATTGGCATCATCAAGTCCGGAGTTCCTCAAGGAAGTGTATTGGGACCGGTTTTGTACACCATATTTACGTCAGATATGCCAACCAATGATGACGTAACAATATCAACGTATGCAGATGACACGGCTATTTTGGCAACTAGCGAATCACCAACAGAGGCATCCTTTTTGGTTCAAAAACAACTAAATACTTTACAAGTTTGGCTTAAAAACTGGAACATTAAGGTTAACGCTGAAAAATCAACACAGGTAACATATACACTGCGACACGGTGATTGTCCACAAGTTTCAATAAATGGTGAAACAATTCCTTCAGAGAAAAGCGTTAAATATTTGGGATTACGTATTGATAGACGTCTTAATTGGAATGCACACATTAAAGCTAAAAGAAAACAATTAGATTTAAAAACAAAGAGAATGTTCTGGCTTCTTGGTCCTCGATCTCAGCTAAGCTTGGCGAATAAAGTTATACTATATAAAACAGTTTTGAAACCAGTGTGGACTTATGGAATTCAAATATGGGGCACTGCCAGTAAATCCAATACAGAAATCCTACAGAGATACCAATCTAAGACCTTACGATTAATTTGTAAGGCATCATGGTTTGTTACTAATGACGCTGTTCACAACGATCTTTGCGTTCCAAGGCTAAGAACTGAAATTAGAAGATATAGTACTAAGTATGTCGAAAGATTAAGTTGCCATACAAATACTTTAGCCATATCGCTTCTTAATGATGAAGATGAAGTAAGACGATTGAAAAGACTGCATATACTTGATCTACCATTTTTACAATAATATAATATAATGTAGTATTCACTTTATTCATTTAATTATTAAATATTGTTATTTTCTTTGTATTTTGCATATACGCCAAGTTGAATGAAGCTTGGTAACTGTTATTCTTTTTATATATATTTTACAAAATTTGCTAAATGTTTACTTATAAATAGATTGCAAATAAAAGTTTTATAAAAAAAAAAGTTTTATAGTCTTAGAAAAAAAGCGATAACTTTTACAATCCGAAAAATACTTATTTCCGAAAATATGAATGTTTTTACATAAATCTCTGGTCTTTCTCCAATAAGCATAAGATGTTCCCAACCTTTGCTTTGCTTCCAACTGTAGCATATCTCCAGCTGAGTTAGTCTTACGTAACGGCTCCCTAGTGACCACTGCTCCCTCAAAATATGCCGACATTTACTGTTTGGTTTAGCTTCTATTTCTTTGAGTGTAGCCTTTTGAAAATCTGCTATTGTGTGGCTTAAGGACATGAGATTGTTTACCATGTTGAAATAATGACTTTGTATAAAATATAAACTTTAAATGGGAAACGAGAAAAAACGTACCCTTCTACAAACCAGAACACAACCAACAACAAATTCCCACCCGACCACCTAGCAATGGCTTCGTAATTGAATGGGAATTGGTAGAGATTGGAAAACCATCAATAGCTTACAATCCGATATAGGGATTTCATTTCTGGCCACAGCCACAGGGTGTAAGATGAGAGCCATTATAAGAATTGTATTTGGTGGAGGTGGTGTTGCTTTAAATCTTTCGATGTTGTATACTAAACAATTTAAAAATATATATATATGAAAATGTTATGCTCTCACCGTAGGTTGTAATAAACGAAAATAAATTAAGGGTAAAATAGATACCCAGGCAAGAAACATGAACGCCGGCTAAATGGATACCTTAGAGCAAACATGAAACACCATCATCATCAGCGCCTTCATCTTATTTTTTCAGAATCAAAATCGGAGTCATCAATGCAAGCAAACGGGGTTAAGTGTTGGTTATTTATCGGTTAACCGACGTTTTTCCCTTTGCTCTGTAATCACACTCCTTTTTCCGTTTCCTGCCGGCAAAGATGATAAAAGTGCAGGGGGAGCATAACGGCGATGATAATGGCGCTGATGATGACGCTGATGACGATTTGATGGCTTTGCCGTTTTGAATGATAAGTGTAAATGCATACTTTAGTATTTAACTAAGGTTGAAATCTTGATTAAACTATTTTATGTACTTTACGCCCTTTTCCCTCCTGCCAGTAACCTTTCGTTTAGCTGCTCTCATTCTCCGCAAACTCCAACAATTATCATTTATTACAATTTTTGTTTTTATTTTAAAAACGATAAAGAACAGATTGAGGGGAGGTAGGAGAAGCACTGAAAAGTTTTGACCCAATTCATTTACCATAAATGCAAATAGCATCGAAACTAGCCAAAAGAAAGAGAAAACTATTAAAGAAATGTTCAGAATTTATGCAAAGATTAGTTGGAAAATATTGCTTAAGGCTAGAGAAAAATTGAAAGTTTTGGAATACAGATGAATATGGCCTAGAGGGGTTAAATTAAAACAACTGCAGAAGAAAAGTATTAATTTGGCCAACAGATGATGATTTGTTTTAGATAAAGAAATTGATGATAATTTTTAGCTTTAAATGAGTACTAGGAATGCAAAAAAGGTCGAAGTGGTCTAAAAAGTAATAAAACTATATTAAAATTGGCAATTTTCTCCCAAAAACGAATAAAGAAACTGAAATAATGAAAAATTAGTCGATATTTTAATATAAATCATAGGCTATCAGAGGGTGGAAAACGTGTCGTTGTAAGTAAGATTGCGCCAAAATGTTGCAGAAAATTAGTAATATCTTCAACAAAAAGCCTTTGAATCACTGAGTAGTTATGGAGTCGAATTCAAATATTTAGAATTATAACCACGCTTTGTTAAATACTATTAAATTTGTGCAAAACGTAATGCAGAAATACAGAGAATAAATATTACTAATTTCCCTCGTTAATTTACAATTTTTAACTCTAGGTTTCAATAATTTTATAATTTAATAAATTTTCTGTAGTAGATTGTAAGGTATTGGAAAGTAAATGAAGTTCCGGAAAATTAATATTAATCATACGTCATTATGCATTAAAAAATACTACTGGAAGAAGCATAAAAGCTTAATAATTTATAGCAATATGAGTGAAATCCTGCTGACTTGAAGCTGTAGAGGTATAAATATCTCAGTTAGTAATGTATTGACACCCACATTTATAATTGTGTAACTGTTACTACTAATATTAGTTCATAGAGTAATTAAAAAAATTAGTTTTGCGCACTTAAGGAAAGCTTAGGTCATAGAATTCAATTAGCTGCTGAAGCAATAGCAATAGCGAAGCAAACATATGTTAAAAGAGCAATGATATGTATATAGAATTAGTACCAATAAAACGTTACAATGTAACTACTTCAATCCTGGATGAAAGATTTTATTCCAAACATATGTTAAAAGAGCAATCAAATATTACAAAATATTTGTGTCAACCATACGCTACATTGAATCTGCGGGCTGTTACTCCACATCGGAACGAAAATTTCATTCGCTTTCTATGTGAAATTAGTTTCGATTAGATTTCATTTCCTCCACTTCCACGCGTTCAACGACTCGAACAATAAGTCGAAAGAAAACATGAAATCTGTTATAAAAAATGGATTTTCTCAACCAAGAATTCGTCAATATCTTTGAGAACACAAATGTCACATTGTTAAGTTTTGATATATATTGTAGGTAGACATCCACGTTTATAACTAGGGATATTTATTTGCGATGATATTAATTCATTGTGTAAGCTATTTTTGACGAAAGGGAGAAATAGTGAAGGTAGAATATTCAAAACATTCCTTATCTATTTAAAATGTCCAATACATGGCTTTCAGTTGATTTGCAGAGCGGAAACCGCACTCGAACGGAACCAGATATGTTTTTAAAATAATTTATTCCATAAATTGGAATTTTCTGTACATCTCCCGATTTCCTGCACCTATACAGTCTAGTTGATTATATAAACTTTGCACAAAATACGAATCCCCCTTTAATTTTAACCAATTTTAATGCGTAAAATTAAAAAAAAAAATACACTAATTCTCATAATCTTAGCTGATGTTCGACTTTTCTAATTCAGTAGTTATTTTTGGCCATAAATAGCTCATTGCAAATCAGATATCCATTAGCGCGAGTGATCGTTTTAAACTTTTTTTCTTCGAAATTGGTTTCAAATTCATAATTTTACTTTATTTGTTCGTGTTTGAAGTCTTTTAATGAAATTATATGGTTTCGCCTATAACCGGTTCGAAGCGGTTATGAATCGGTAACAGAAAATATTCATAAAATTTGATTTCGCCTTAGTTTTAAATCCGCTAAGATAAAGGAAATTATTATGTGACCCAAAATAACGGAGACATTACTAATATTTAATGAATAATTTAATTAATAATAATTAATAATTTAATGACAATATTTATTTGAATAATAATTAATAAAATTATTTTTTTTATAAAATTTCCCTTATTTCAACAAATCTTAAAATTTCTTCCAATTAATTAGGTTAAAAATGTTTAGGCATCTATTAAGACAAATTCCAATGACTTGTATGAGAATTTTTTGAATTATCATTTAATGTGGTTGGTCGCCAATAAATAGTAAAATTTTTCTTCGTTCAATAAATGTTAATTTTTTTTCTATTGAGGTCCTACCGAAAAGACTAAATATTTGTGAAAGTGATTTCTATTTCTATTTATATTTATAAAAGTGACTATTCTATTTTTCCCTGCTTGTTGATCATAACCGGTTCAAACCTGTTTTGAAACGGTCATAAAAAATTTTCACAAAATTCCTTTCCTCTGTTGATTTTTAGCTAGTTGAAGTAAAACAAGTCTGAATAAAACTCGCAATTTAAGTTTGCTATTGTATTATTTATTCGGACAGTTAAAGAAATAAATTTGTCTCTAAATGCACTAATTTTTAATAAAATTTGTGCCAAAATCGCTCAACCGTTGATGGGTAATATTGTTTAAGGCCATTGTATGTATTTCAATATGGATTTTTGTTTTTCGATTTTTTTTTTTACATTTGGCTTTGAATTCACTCGTGCCGATGAATAAAGTCAAATGACATAATCGAAATAATAAAATTGATACAAAAATAACCGTATTATAAGGCAATAATAATATTATTTCCTTCGTTTTATTATAATTTGTTTTTGAATCATGCATTTCAATATTATGTCAACTGCATACAATATAGATGCATATGAAAGCTAACCATGAAGGGAAGACAATGAAATGTGTTACATGATTATGCATATGTACGAGTAATACACGTACGTACATATGTTTATCATGGTGTTAGTGAGTAGTAAGCAAAAATACGTAAATACTAAATGCAAATTGAAATTATTTCAAACACACCGAAATAACACAATTCCCGGCATCAACACCCGAAAAGCTATATAATGCAGCTGTTAAATGCGAAAATCGATGAGAATGACAGCCACAGGATACAGCGAGCAAACGAATGCTTAATTTTCACACACATGAAAACGAACAGCGTGTCACACGCTGACTTTTCTGGCCCGAGAGCTCTGGTAAATATACAATGAACCAAATAGTAATCATTTGCATTTTGCATAGTTTGTATACAAGATTTATTTTGATGGTATGCACACTCATACATACATACATACATACATATATATATATATATATGTCAACTATCACTTTGTCTGTATATGTGTGCGTGTCTATATTTATTGGAAAATTGGAGCGTCAGCAAGGAAGTTCAATGAGAAAAGTGTAGAAAGTATATCGACGCTGGCAGGACGATGAGAGGAAATGACAATTTTTAATTTGCATTTCTGTTTTCTTTGGCGGAAACGAACAAGTTGTAGCTGTTGTTGTTCTTCCACATCTGCACTGTGTTTTCCGCATTTTATCTGCAAATACTGAAAAAGTGTAAATTGACACACACACACTGCCAATGCCCGAAATGTAAATATACAGGCGCGTATGCTTGTTCTTACCAAAACCTACACATACATTGTTAGCAATATTTACATTTATATGATCACACAGAAACGTTGAAGTGTGACTGCTCTATACACATGCAATTTGGCAATAAAATTGCAATTTTATCATAAAAATATTCCCTCCTCTCCATTAATTGGCTTGTAACTCCATCAATGACCCGTTCTTCCTTACAAAATCCAACAAATCCGCTAGTCATTTAGTCTGTCAGTCACACTTGTGAATTAGAGGAGGACGGTGCACGACAGTGAATGGATAGAATAGCAAACTGCGTCACGTTCAATCACTAAGCTTCAAAATTGGTAGAGAGAAGAAGAGGCAACAAAACTTTTCCAATCAATTTTTCAACACTGTGTAAGCTGTAAGCCATTCATTGTAATTAGATAATAAGAGGGAGAGAACGAAATTAAAGGAAAATCGTAGTGAAATTTAACATACTTGTACAGAATGGGCTAACAACGATTTTTCATAAAGAAGTATTTGAATAATAGGGTGCATGTTTTTGAAGCAAACATTTTTCTAAATTATTCTAAATTATTAAACACATTTTTTATCCCTCTCTCCCCCTCTCTGTCTCTCTCTACTAGCTAGTACAGTGTCAATTTATGTGAATCAAAAACTATGGTTTACATATCTCTAAAGTTTCAAATTGATAAATTTTGTTAGTTAAAACTTACAGTTTACAATGCTTATTACTGAAATACGGTTCTATTCTGTTGTGCCTCGAAGCGTATGAGTAATATTAATTTTAAGAATATTTCGGCATTTTACTATTTACTCACAAAATATTAAAATTATGAAAATTTAAAGAAATGGCTACGAATGCTTACACTCAAGGCTTCTTCTCAAAAGAAAGTAAAATCAGTTCAAAGGCACGGAATTTAACACGATAACCTCAAAATTAGTAGAAAGCTAAAATGTAGAAGAGACATTGAACATTGAATTGAATAGAATATTTGATATCTATTTGTCAGATGTAGTAGATTTATGTCGAATTTCACAAGAAGTTTACGACTTCTAAGCTAGGTCAAGTAATCGTACCTCTTGGTAATGCCATCGGTTATCCGTCTGAAGGGATAATTGAGTAACATGCATGGTACGTTATTAATGTAAAAATAATTCTCATTTGCTATTTTAATCATCTTTGCCATCCGTTTTCTTTTATTTTATATATTTTGTTTTTATCAAAATAACTTAAGTCTTTTTGTTCAAAATCTTTTTATTTACAATTTTTTGTAACAATCAGTTTAAACAACTCGCGGTTGAATTATCCATTAGAAATATTTGGTCTCGGATAACCATTCCAAAGTTGCCAAATGTTTCCGTTGAAATTGTCACCGTTTTGTTGAAAGTAATGATTTCAGCCTTTACTACTTGTTAATGAAGTTATTGTATGAACTTAGAGGTTGAGAGCAAACCAGTTATGAACCGGTTATAGAAAATTTTTAGATAATTTGAGTAATTTTTAGTTTTAAAGTATTTAAGCTTAAATAATTAAGAAATTAATAAGTGACGAAAAATATCATAGATACTAAATACATAACTGTTAAGCACCCAATACAAGATTTCTTTGTATTATATAATTTTCACTGGTTGAATAAATGTTAACATTTCTTCTACTGAAGCTGGTGCTAAATGTTTAGTTATCTGTGGATGTGCATTCCTACGATTTACAAGCGAATTATTTGATGTGGTCGAATCTATCAATGATTGGTTGATCCAACTACAGAGTTGCTGAAATTATGTATTTGATTCTTTGCAAAGTTTTCTCCAATATCAAGTTTAAATCACTTGCAGCGGAATAATCCTTTAGTCGTCAATTCAGTCGTGAATAAGTATTTCAATTTTAGATTTTCAAACTTTTCCTTGAATTTGGTTTTGATTTGATGGAAATAATGATTTAAAATTATACATTTAATATTTAGTAGCTTCTTTACAAAGTTTTTTTTTTAAAGAAATCGTTCTTTTTTCGGACATAACCAGAATGTTTATAAAGCACTCGACATAAAGATAATTAGTATATGATGCAAATTGTCATAGATGTTACTTAGATTTTGGCGGATAATTAGAGTAAATGGTTTAATAAACGTTTAACTTTCTCCTATTATGTTAGGTGCAAAATCTTCAGCTATTTGCAAACGAGGGCTGTACAAGACAAGCTGTTTAAATACTATGATAAAATACTTAATCCTGGTATTCCTGACATGCGATGTCGATGTATTGCGCATTCGATCGCACTTGCAGCAGAACCCCCACTGAGGCATAATAATCACGACAATAAAAGCCTGGCTGGAGTTTTTTTTTTCAAAAAAAGGTTTTGAAAAGATCAAGAGAAATAGAGGTGAAATTGTAGATTTTTTTCAAAAAATGGTAGGTAACTGCTATAGCGTGAGGCACCCATTCTGCAAGGACAATGATGGAAATGTGTTCACGGATACGCAATGATTGCTGCAATTATGTAGAGAACACTTCTAACTTAGTAGTTACAGAAGCCAACATAAATGTTCTTAGGTCAATTATCGATGATGACCTGTTCTATTCATTGATAAGACAATTTAATTTAATTTGACAGAAGTTTTCCAGTTTGACTTTAGACCTGCTGAGACTATAAATAGAAATGTGCAGTGAACATGTACGAGCATTTTGCTTCATAATGTTGACTTCACTGGTCGAAAACTGTAGAATTCTTGAATGGAAGACGGATGGTTAAATATATTCTGAGAGCTTTTGGGAGAAAAATACTCCGAAATAATTAACGACCCATTATAATCTATGAAGAGTTTTATAATTTAAATACTAATGTTGACGTGAACAATCACATCAAAGTATAGTGCATTGGTAGGGTCGTGTTGTGTGAAGAGAACTCTCAGAGAGTGTAAACGATAGGCAGCGAAGAAACAGAAATAACAGTATTAGAAAACTAAGCTAATCATTCTTCAAGATACGCCTAAATTAGAAAGGCACAACCTTCAAAATGATACGTTATTTATGAAAATATTGTTAAGCATTTGGATGCCATGATGTCTGAAATACAGCTAAGTTTACAGTGGTAATAACTTGTAAACCGAAACAAATCGGCTTTCAGGCTTTGAAAGTAAATTTATTGAAATAAAGTGGAATCAAATGAAATGAAATTTAATTTTAAATAAAACCAGAATGGGGTCAGATGGATAATCTGCTAAAAATTTTTGGAATTGCACATATATATTTATAAAAAAAGGGTTTATAGTTTGTATGCAGACTGCCGGAATGATATTTTTGATACATGAGGACGGATAATTGATATTAATACAAGATCAATGCCGATTTTTGCTGGTAATCAAAGAAAACTTAAAAGCTCTAAACTCGAACTTTAAATTAATAGAAAAAAGGCTGTTTTCTAGGAAGGAATTTTATGGAGTAATTTAAAAATTCGATTGCTCTCATCCTATGACTAAACTAATGTCTATTTGAACAGCTTATGAATGTTTAACGAGAGGAAATCTAGCCAATTACAATTACAAACGTGAAACCTAACATTCAAAGCTTTTTGAAAATCCTAAAATGCTATTTCTCCGTAAATAAATAAATTCAGTCAAATTCGCTATCACGGTTATAAATATTTTCTGTTGTGAAAATTTTCCTAAATTGTAACTCTAATCTCCCCAAACTAAAATATAACCATTTGCAAAGTTAACAAGATAATTTATTTTCACCAAAAAAGTTTCATAGCAAGACATTTATTATATCATGAGTCCTCCCACACACAAATTGTTGGTGAAAGCGTATGATTGATATTAATGGAAAGATCATTATATAAGTAGATGTTTTTTTGTTACTGAACAAAATTAAAGATTTTATGTAATTTGTAAATGAGGTGAAAGCAAAAATATTCGCTTTTATAGCAAAGACTTATTTCTAAGAGTTTTAATCAATTTGCTCGAATTAAAATAAGCTTTCAAAATTGATTTTTTAAATTTATTTTTTTTGCCATAATTATTAAGTTTACCTCTTAATGGCGTCCATTGTACAACGCACAGGCATTAATTGCAATTTAACAAAAAAGTTTCTTAGCAACTTCTTTATTAGTTCACAAGTTACAATTGGATTGCTGAAATTCTAATTTAGCAAAGCATGAAAACGTATGATTGATATTAATACAAATCTCAGTTTGGATATTTCTTGCGGCCCAAAAAAACTTCTACAAGTATAAACTTTATTTGTAATGGAAAGTATTTTGGAAATATAAAATGGTTACACTTTGAAGGATCACATTAAATGTGGGGTATTAAGTGTAGGGAGTATAGATATTTTTAGAGGTGGGAAGGAAAGCCAAAACTCAAGGTTCATTCAGAATTAGAAGCAAATTAGCTTTCTGGAAAATGATTAAGCTAATAGTCTGTAAGCTAGTTTGTGATTTTTTTTATTGGCTGGAAACTGTTATGGAAGAAATCCGCCGTTTTAATTTTATTTTTGGCATTATAGGGGTTCCACAATAGTATTACAAACCTCCACTTGAAGTTTTACAGATAAGCCCTTTGTAAGTATTTTGCACTTGAATTAATGATGTATAGAACTCTGGGAATTGTTTTGTAATTAGTCAAAAAATAGATCAATGTTGATTTTGGTGTCATATGTGCTAATATCGGTCACTGAAATATATATTTAAAAAAATATTATCTGTGATGCAGCATCAAATTGTGTGACAACCTCTTTTAGATTCATCTTAAATTGACTCAATTTCTGAGATCCAGAAGAATGTGTGTGTGTTTTTTTTTAAGCGGAATAATTTTAGCATAAAAATTTGCTTAAATTTTACCCAAGTTGATTTTTAATATGCCCCAAATGGTTTTTGTATCAGCTACCGACTTATTTTTTTTCTCTAAAACTGGCTCTTTTACTCTTTTGCAATTGATTACATTCCGACTAAACTTTTTAAACATATTTGTCTATGACGTTTGTCTTGGAGGCGCCATAGGGCTGCCTTTGTCCTTGTTGAAAAATTTTCAATTTCCTGTTTGTGTAGGAAGTGTTAAAAAAAATAAATCTTTGTGTCTTCAAATTTGTGTTATCAGTGAGAGAAAGATCCTATTAAGAAAAGAAGGCCCAAAATGATAACAAATAAAATGAAATGAAATGACTGTTGATTCGTCCTTCTTTATGGCAGCATGTATTATCTAGTGGTGCGCTCGATAACCCGGAGAGAGAGAGGGTCCTGCCTCTCCCTCCCACTTCCCCAATGGTTGACAGTTCCCCATAAGGGATTTCAATGTAGGAAATAATATACAGGAAAAGAGAACGGAATTTATTTACCCATGAACAAACTCCAATGGCAAGAACTTCAGATGTAAGGACATTCATATGAATGAATGAATGTGCTCATATGAATTTTACACAACCCCTTAAACCTTCAACCCCGTTTAAATACTTGAAACATAAAGTTTAAAAAGAAGCATATCCTGTTGGGATCAAGACCCCATTTACTCGATTGCAGAGACATTGTTGTTTTTGCTTTGTCACATTTTTTCCCTCCTGAATTCCCAATTCCTTTTGTCTTTATCACAGCCTTCTGTTCTGTTTGTTGATTGTGAGAAATATACTCGAGTTACTGACCGTAATGTAGCGAACAAACAAACAAAATGACATTGAAGTTAAAGTGGTTATTGTCCATAAGTTATAGAGGTTTATGTGTGTGTGTATGTGCATGTGTACTTATATGACTGCTAGGGTATGTATGTATGTGTGTGTGTGTGTGTGTGTAAAAACGCATATCACATAACTTGGAGACAATTAAACGACAAACAAAAAAACCGAATAATGTGAAGACAACGACGACAGGGGTCCTTTTGCCAAAATGTATGATTCATAATGTGAGAATACGAGAAGAGTACAATGAATTTAACTCGAAATTGAAATGCAACTTACTCTATAATTTGATCATAGAAGTTATTGTATATATTACAACTGAAATCTTTACTCTGTATCTGACCTGTATAGATTTCCAACGTTGAATTCATAAGTCATTATGGATTGATCACTACTTTAAATTGGTGGAGGTTTTTTCTAATGATCCAATAAGTATTATTTGAGCAGAATATTTGCTCTAAAAACA
The DNA here is from genome assembly GCA_019455685.1 of Philornis downsi. Lineage (NCBI taxonomy): Eukaryota > Metazoa > Arthropoda > Insecta > Diptera > Muscidae > Philornis > Philornis downsi. The sequence continues at coordinate 1,606,941 of JAHXMU010000129.1, forward strand.
TCAATTACAAAATGTAGTGTTCCAGAGCATGAGTTATGTCAAAATGAGTGACTTATTTCCCTAACCGGTTATGCTTGAAATCACGATATGTAAATATTTTGAAACTATTTCTCTCACGAGAAATTGAGTTAATATTTTTTGGTCTAGTTTCAATTAAAATAACTGCTTCCTTTGGCATATTGATGCTGAAATTTCGATATAAATACAATTGCTTTACAAACGTATATTAAATTTCAATAATTTCTAAAATATAGCTAGAGAAGTGTTTCTATTACAAATACAAACTATGAAATGTTCAGATGAAGAATTAAGGAAATTTAATGCTATATTTAAAACATGATAGCTTTCAAAACATCCAAAGATTTTGCTGGAACGTTGTGAGCTCCACATAGATAAGTGCTGTTGAAATATTCTACAAGTAATCGGAGCTAGGGGAACAGTTCCCTTCCATACTTGTATCTCATATGTATCATCACATATGTAAAAATATTTTATGTTGCATTTCTCGTACACTTTGGAAATTATTCCACATACTTCGAGTAAGTTCCAAAAAGTTTGCTAATTTTTAAAATATGTAAACAACTCACATAGGAGAGGATTACTGAACTGCTGCAATTGCTGTAGGGGAAAATTACCCCATATATCTGTTCAAAATGCAGCCAAAGTTTCATCGAAGTCGAATAAACATTTTAAGGATATGTACCCAACATACAGACATACAGAAAATTAGAAATTTAAACATGTTTCAGTAAATATAATGAAAGCTTTTGTATTAAAGCGTGCGTACAAGAAAAAATTGGAAAGAAATACAAAAAATTAATAATTATCATTGAACCAAATTTGTTCATCTCACATTGTTCTCTTTTTCTATCTTTCTTCTATCACCTTTTATAGAACTACCACGAAACGAACTGTGGAAACACCAAATTGAAAAATTTGCTTGCACTTCCATAAAAATAGATATCGTGTTCACTATTTCGACATTTTTTGAATTATGGCTTAAAGGTTGTTACAATATTAGACCACTTTGAAAACATACAACATTTATATTTTATTTTATACTCTCTGCAGTGGTGGAGATGGGGAATTGCTGCAGAACGATGAAAAACATGTTTTAGTATTGACCTGATATTGATATTTGTCTAACGAAACAAGTTGTTATTTTAGATGAAAAAATCGGCAGAAAAGAATTAAAAAAATTATTACAAAAGTCTTACCTGTTAGATGAAGCCAGTGAAAGTTGTGTAGCTACAAAAGAAATAGAACGGCTTATATTGAAGGAAACCGTCGATGATAAATTCATTTGCTAAATGTCATCAATATTTTTTTCATCCCTTTAAAACTTGCCATGTTTGGTAGAGCTACACCTGTTCTGCTAAAGTGTGAGGTAGGAATACGTCAAACTTTTTAAAAACATAGCTTGCTCCAGTATTTTGAAATGTTTTCCTACAAAAATTCACACAAAAAGTTTCTGCAAAATTTGCGGAATTATCCGAACTCAAACTGACAACGACAATTTAAACATTTGTTCAGCAAAGTTATAATAGAAAAGCAAATCATTTATTAATATTAATCATACGTCGTAACTAAAACAAAATAATATCTAAGAAATTAGGTTTGCTAATTTTGTTTATTTTGTAAAATCCTCCATTCACATGACGTCCGCGTAGGAAAATGTGCACAAAAAGTTTTAGCATATTTTGTGGAATTATCAGAACTTGGACTGCCACCAGCATGTTAGACATTTGTTCCAAATCAGCTAAGTTATAATAGAAATGGAAACGCAAACTTTTCATTAATGCTAATCAATAAAAAAAATCTATGAAATTAGCTTTGTTAATGTTGTTTATTTTAGAAAGCCCTCTACCCATTTACCCACATAATTTTGTGTTAAAATAACATTTAGTTTGTAGAAGATTTCAAGTAAGAAGGTTGCATGCAGGGCTCCTTTGAGTTTCGATAACTTCGTTTTCATATACAATATTTTGTTCATTATAGTTAAATAAGAAAATCGTACAATTTAAATTCTCTCAATTTAAATTTCATTTAAAACACGTCAAGTTATTATAGGCGATATAATGCAACTCCATTATTAAGTTTAGAAAAAGTTCCTTTAAGTTTGGAAAATTGACTTCCCATATTCCTATTTCTCGCTCATTAGTTTTTATTTTGTATATGTAAATGCTTTATAGACAATTTCAAATATGAAAATTGCCTGAAGATTTGTTACGATATCCGATTTTTTTTAATTACAGTCATAGTTTACATTTCCTTTGAAAACCTGTGTATTTGCTCTGAGTTTAATAATTTTATGCTTGAGAGATTTATAAGAGATATTCTTTTGGGAAATCCCTCACTTTTTTATAATTTTGAATGAAAAGCTTGCAGCAAAATCTGTAGAATTTCCAGATATTAAACTGGCATCTACATTTCCGTTTTTTATTTAAAACTAGCTAAGAGTTACAGCAGCAACAGAAAGCAAACTTTTTATCGAGATAGCACAGCTAATCCTCTTAACAATTGTTTACTAAATTTTGCACAAGCTGTTATGTTCATTTAAGGATAAAGCTATTTTAGATATTGATGATTGTATCGTTAAGAAATGTAGAAAGAAATTTTCATCTTCCTACACAGTATAATTTCCCCAAAAACGGGGAACACTTTTCTTTGAGATTCGAAGGCTTTCTCTGATTGTTGTTATACGATGTGTAGTACAACCTATTAACAATAATTATAATATAAGAAAATGTTTCTTTTAGTTTCATAAACTGATCTTCTCTGTTCGGTTATCAGAATTGTAAATGGCTGAAATAATTTTAATTAATTCCTGAAAGGTATTGTTTATTATGTTGTTCAATATATTATATTAAGTATACGTAATGGATCCTACATTATAAACTATATGCCGACTAATCAGGCGCGCTAAAGATCAAAAATCGGTGAAAAATGTATGAACGAAAGTCACAGGAGGAGTTTTCCATAAGCTGTACAGCAATGTAAAAAGTTTTGAAGACTTGAATTGAAATCTTCCTTTTTCTTCCCGTTTTTGTAATTAGTTTATAGACATTTAAAAATAAGATAGTGATATTTGCAACATTTTATTTTTCGCTTCAAAACTTGCGAATATAAAATCTTTATTTATACTAATCACAGCCACTTGATTTGAGAAATGAAAAAATAAAAAATGTCCATATACGAAAGCTTTATTGGTAAGCTGGTTATTGAATCGGGTTACTGCTTGAAAGAATAATAAGGAACGATTGAGAGCGACATGAAAATTTAAATTTAAAAACTTAATTTTTTTAAAAAACCAGAAACGTTGGTCACCAAATTGGACTTGCTTTATACGGAATCAAATGTTAACTTTGAATTCTAAAATGAATTTTTACCAAAAAGTTCAGGTTTCCCAATACCGCTAATAGTTTGGTCTTCAATTCAAAACAGGAAGGATTTATGAGAACATGCAACATAACATCAGTTATAATATTAATCATACGCATTAGATCTAAATGCGAAAGACCAGAACAACAAAGAATCAAGTTGTTATGAAATTATTATTTTCAAATTGCTGAATCCTTGATAAGTTCCCGTAACTTGTGGGGTTACAGTAAATAATGTTAAGAAAGTTCTTTGTCAATATTAATCATTCGGCTAAAATTCTAAAAAGAATGTTAATTGTTTACGGAATTTCAAACTACATCTTTAGGCAATTCTAAAGGAAACATCCATATCAAGAATTGCTAATTTTGGCAGGCTTTACACTGGGATTGAAACTAATAATGAAAAACATAATATCCACTCTTTGCTGCTACATATTCCTTCCGACATTGTAGGAATTGTAAATAGGAAAGTTTCAATACCCATATTTTTCAATTTGATCATATTTTCTTCCTAAACTTATGAAATTGTGAGTTTTGTGTCATATAAAAATGCTTGTCGTTTCTTTCACTTATTTTGCTATACTTACACTAAGAATTGATGTTTTCATTTTGATAATTTTGTTGAATTTATACATACTCTTAGCTTTACGTAATAAAAAATATTACCCTTTTTTAGGCATTTTTATGAACTTTGTGAATTGTCTACATTATGTTTAGATTTCAAGTATATTAAGCTATTTCCTTTACACAAATATTAAATATTATCGAAAATTTATAACGCACACCTCCTCCTACCCCCAGGCTTCCGCTTCGTGTCCTTCTTGTGATATTTCTTAATATCCTGTTTGATGACTGTCATACATGCATGGCCGCTATTATGTCATTCTGTCTTGTGCCGACTTTATTTTATTATGTCCGGGCTATAAATTAAATAAAATGCATAATAACGACATATGCGTTGTTATGTCATTTCATTTTTATGGCGTCACACAACAGTTTATGGCCCCTTCTGCTACATCCTTGCCAGTCAGCAAGGACATTGCAGGGTTGGGTGCATGACAGAGTAATGGCAAAGGACAACGGCGATGACTACAAGACAAAAAAATGTGCATTAAATTGTAGATATGAGTGTTGTTTACTGTCTATAATTTTATTTGTACATGGTCATAACATTTAGCAATAAATTTGCCAATACGGAAAAAGGAAACAAAATCAAGCAAAAAAAAAAAAAACAAAAAGAACGAAATAAAATTTATATCAGTGGGGAGAAAAGCAAAGCCAGCTAGTCAGAATGATAAAAAACAATTATTTTGTATATTTTATAGAGAAGTCTAAAGGAAATTAAGTGATGTATCTTGCTGAAAAGGTTTTAAAACTTAAATTGAAATTTATTTAAAAGGCAGAAAATGACAGGCGAATTTTTGTCTTTCTTTACATATTGATTTTTTTAGCCAAAACTTATGGAAGTTGATTTATACGTTTGTCAATTCTTAATTTGATGTGGTCCGCTTTATAATTGTTGTGGTGTTGATCGCCGCATTTACGATTGTCGCTTTTTCCCTCTCCCTCCTTTTTGCTTTTTTTATATCCTTTAAATTTAATGTTGAAATTTTATTTACTGATAATAAAACCTCAGAGAATTACATGGTGACGGTTTTCTTTCCCGCAAGTGTCGAATGTAATTTTTTACCACCAGTCTCAACATCACCACTCGACAATCTTGCTTGATGTGAATAACTAAGAACAGAAGAACAGCAACTCCCTCCATCCCATTTCCACCACCCTCAACTTGAAGTTGCCTTTTTACAATTCATGGTCCCTTAGGTCCTTTCAAAATGTTTCCCTTGGATTAGGGTGTAAAATGTTAGTGATATTGTAGTCTATGGTTACATGGCACTCTGGAAATAGCAGGCTATGTTAACCATTACCTTCATTGCCCATTATAACTATGTTTTACTATGTGGCAATAACCTTCCCAAACATATCGTTATCACAGCATTTTAGTTACTTTGCCACAGTATGACTTTACCCGCATTTTATTCGATCTAGGACTCTTACAGAAAGAAAATGATTTTACGTTTAAACCTCATGCAATGTCAGCATAATTATGTAGAGAGTGCTCTCTATGGACAGCAGGCAAATAAATGACAAAAGAAGCCAGCAAACTCCATTTCTCTAACACGGCGATTGTAGCAGAGAGTCACACGTTTCATTCAAGTACTTACACGTTACCTAAGTTATACTCTGGGGCATAGTAAACTTACATAAAGTTATTGCATTGGGGTATGTTTCTAAAGGTCGCAAAAAGGCAACAAAATTAGTGTACAGGGATAAGAAAAGTTAAAACGCATTGAAAGAAAGCTGATTAGAAATTGAAAAATTGAAAATATGCTAAAAGATTCAGAAAATGACTACAAATAAGAGCGCTAAATGCGAACTTTGCTAGATTTCCTGGCTTTAAAATGCCTCAAAAATTTTGAATTTTGACCTAATATTTATGTATATTATAAACCCAAATTTAATAAAACACGGCCCAGTGACACCTCCATACCATAATGCACGTCAAACAGACACTTTTTTTTGGATGCAATGGCTTTTCCACAATCACTTCTGGGTTCTTCGAACCCTTATGCGGCAATTTTGCTTGCTGACTTAACCATCGAGTGAGAAATAAGCTACAGTGCTAAAGAAAATTTTGTTCGATTGAAAGCCCAAGTTTGTACTCGAGCTTCGGTTATTAAACGATTCACTATCGTGACTGTTCACTAACTAAACAACATTCCAGATGGCAGGTGTTTAACGGCTGCCAGCATCGCCAGACCGGTGGTTCTGTAACCACTAAGTGGATAAACCTGTACCACCTTTTTATTAATATTAATCATACGTCCTGTTTCCTAATAGGAAACCATTTTTCTAGAAGAATGAGAAACGGTAGTGGATGGAATTTAAAGAATAAAGTAAACCTTGATATAAGGAAAATCAGACAAAACAAAATTTTAATTTGTTTTTTTTTTTCGAAATTGAGGAATAGAATGCAAAGCAATATCTTTGTTAATATCAATCATAGGCATCAAATATAAAAACCAAAATTAGCATTCTGGGGTTAGAAAAATTAAAATGGATTGAAGGGAAGTCGAACAAAAATTTAAATATTGGAAATATAATACTAAGCTAAAAGATAATTAAATCTTTGAAACTGCTGAAAAGTGAGAAATATTCTTTAATAAAAAAAGAATGATTGAACGAAATTTGATGCTGACGAGAAGGAAATGGTTCAGCCGTCCTGGACAAATGACTGAGTAATCAAACTATAGGCACGTAGATAAGAGACGGAAAAGTATTCTGCAAAATTCAGTTCCAGGTTTATTTATCCAGAAAAAAATGAAGTGCTTCTGGGGAGGTTGCTATTACTAGGTTTGCACAAACATTTGACTTCAAACCGACTCCTTAGATACGAATATTTCCCAGTTATGTAGAAGTTATTTCTACGAACTTTCTTGGATGCCAAATTAATAGTAGTAATGACTTTTGACCGATCGTTGCGCGGCAATTAGTACGCGCGACTATCAACCGCATGGTCGCGGGATCAGTCCCGCATACAGCCGGCTTTGATTATTTAAGCGGCGGTCACCTCGATGTGTCTGACGAGCACTTCGAGTAATCGAGTAATCGACAACTCGGGTAAATGCTTTTCAAACTGTGGTTGGTCCTGTTGAGTGAGTCAAAAAATTTGATGCAAGGGTATTTATTTCTTATGTTTATAACTATTTGCATTTAATGAATTGGATAAAATCAAATTTTTAGAAGCAGCAGGTGTCAAAAGTCAGTATAAAACAATAGTAATCCTCTTGCAACAAGTGCATGTTAATGGATCCCAAACTATGCTAATTATGTGAATTTTTTATTGGGGTATTATTTTGAAATTATTACAAATTTAATAAGATGTGGAGATCATTTCATACCGCTCCTATTTAGGTGTAGAAATAATAGTCCATTAGCATTGTACATAATAGGTTGTGCCACCAACTACGAGATTTATGTCAATACTTCCAAATATCATGGAACGCTACCACAACAAGACCAAATCCGTAAATGTTTTTGATTTGCTTCAGTTTCTGGAACTCAGATCAAAAATGTATAATACAAAATATATACAATTTTTTTTTGTTTTTCAGAAAATCGGATCAAAATTGTATTGTATTTATTTGTATTTTGTTTCTGTCTCATACAAACAAATATAATTAAAAACAATTTTGATTTTGATCCAGTTTATGAAAAGTTTTGTTTGTATTCAATTTTATAACGCTTTTGAGCAGATGTGGTGGTTTTTAAGTAAATGTACAGTAAGTTGCAGAAATAAAATACTCGAAACATTTTTACCTTTTGCAGTTTTGCGCCAGGCCTATTTCCCTGTCAAGAAATGAAACTACATTAGGTTTTGGTTCTGATTCAGATCAAGTTTTGAAATTGCACAGAGTTATATTTTCGTTTCAGTTTTCCGAATAAAAATAGCTGTTTTATTATATTTCGATAGAGAAACAGATTTAGTTTAGGTTTTTAATTTCAGGTTTCAGGTAAGAAACGAATCAAATATGGCGAATTTCAAATATAAATTTAAATAAAATATATTTCTTAAATTGAAATAATTTAAAATGAAATTGCAGTATGAAAACGAAAACGAACTTTCGTAAAGGTCCCTATTAAGTAGGCAGAATGCCTGAAATTACAGCTCCAAAACAACTTTAATTAGAAACTGCTGGCGGTAAAACATAATTGATTAGGTAAATATATTATAAACATAATGATAGCTATGATTTTACTCCCTTTCTTAGAGAGTATAGCTCTAATCTAATTATTATGAATGTTTCTTAAGACACTGTTAAGTTCCTCAATTTTCCTTCTTGGAACTTTTCTTTTAAGAACGCTTTGAAAAGATCAAAGTATAGTTTCCCTTTTGTTTTTATGTATCCTTTTGTAATAACACAATTTTCCTATTCTTTTATTGGATTATGAAGCCCCTTTAAGAAATAGTTTCCCTTCCCCCTATCCTGGCTTCAAAAATCTCTGCTATATTTCTAACCCCTGGTGTGTAATGACTTTACTGGTTTAGCCCTAATAAATAATCCTTAGAAAAAATTGTTATAATAAACTACCAACCAATAAGAGTCAAATACAATGCAGATAAGTGGCTTTTTTAGAAATTTATCACACACAGACACTTCATCACCACGCGCTGCTTTATCACAAACACACATGAACAGACTCTCTTGCTCATCCCAATACACTTTACCATTCACACGCAGACACAGTCGCACAATGGCAACTACACACATGACGGTGTGTTGTTTGTGTGAGGGTAGAGATTTTTTTTATTGTATTGGCCGCTAATAAAACAGCAGAGAACTGAAGAGGTTTATGTGCTTGACTGCATTTAAGTTCATGTACCCTAACAGCTGCCAAAAAAAGCAGCAGTAGCAGCAGCAGCAGAATAAATATATTAAAATTGAAAAACTGGCTATAAAAATTCAACAGCAACAATAAGAACAAATTGGAAAATACTATAGCAACAAAATGATGAAGGTTCACAAGTGAATCATAAGGTATGTTGTCAATATTCAAACACACACACACACGCATATATTCATCACAGGATATATGGAAATGTATAATTTTTGAAATGGCGTAAAAGTATGGATGAGTGTGAGTAAGTAACAGAGTGTGTTTCTGAGGCAAAGTGGTTTTCAGTTCGCTAGAGTGTGAGGATTTCTTCTGTTTTCAATAAAATCAATTCAATAAAATTGAAACGGGGTCAAAATTTATCTATGTATATGTAAATACACATGTGAGTATATGTAAAGTGTACACACCAACACACCGATACATCCTAATATGCCTAAGAGTGTATATATATTTAGAAGATTACATATGTGCGTGTCTTTAACGTACGGTTTTTTCCAATACATTTATGTTTGAGATAACAAATGACATAAATTATAATGAAATCTTGACTTGAGCAACATTATGTAGTCATCCTTTACTGGTATACCATATACATGTGTACTTACATGTATGTATTATATATGATATGTGTTTTATGTATTTAGAATATTACTATGTTTTGTATTGTAAATATATGTGTATTGTTATTTAGATAAGATTTTTGAAGTCTTCCAAAAAAATTGACACCAGCCAAAAAGGGAATGGTTTGACTTTTGAGAGCCATCAAACCTCCTGCCCTTTCTAAAAATGGGGTATAATATTCTTCTATTTATGTGAACCATAACGTAGCGGAAAATACTTTGCTTGAAAGTGTGTGTTTCACTTAAAGCTTACACAACCCAATAATGCATTGTCGTAACATTTAATGGTATAGCGTTGTTAATAACGAAAAAGGATCGAGAAATAGTGACACATTTTGCAAACAAGAATGAAATCTAATAATAAAAATACAAAATAGAAATTTGGAAAAAATACTTTGAATCTAATAGTGAAAGCTGAGGATTAAATGTTGATTTTTCACTCGTTCTAAATGCTTAGCACGCAATTTACAACTAAAAACTTCATTTGCTTTCAAAAATGAAAGATATCAGTTAAATTACTATTGGAGTTGCCAATAGCGTATGATTATTGTTTAAATCACGTATGATTAATATTAATGACTTTAGTACTGCATTATAGCGGTGTTTAATTGTAAAGTAGTCGAGAATATGTTGGTAGAAAATAAAAGGAAAGTGTTTTGAATTTAACAATCAAAGCCAAGAAATAAAAGCTTACCTCTCACTCCTTATAAATACTGTTTGCTGTTTACTGAGGGGAAGATAATAAAGAAGTTGTAAATTGATTTAGATCAATTTCGATGTTTACAGCGTCTGAAAATGTCTAATTTGGAAATATCGATCTATGCGAGTTATTACAAATGTTTGTAAAATTTTGTAAATCTTGCAAGAGCCAAGTACGTATGATTAATATTAAATTTGCGCTCAATAAATGTTAACAAATTTTGGTAATATATAATTAATAAAAATTGTTTGTAGCAAATATAGAACTAAATTTTGACTTTCTGGAGTAAAACCATTAAATATAAAATGTAGTTAAACTTTAATAGATTGTTGTCAAAATATCCCTACATTTCTCATGGGATTCTTATGAGATATGGTTACGTATGATTAATAATAATCTTGTGTGACTCAGCTATAAAAAAAGGTAAAAAAGAAGGTATCCCAAAATTTGGGCTAAAAATTATTTGCTTAAACATAATTGTCATAAAATTTATTAAAATTTAAACAGTTTGATTGAAGATGAAAACATTTTTACTATTAGAATTTGTGTGTGGTTAGTATTGTAGATTGTTCTGTCTTTACTTGTACTTCTTTTAATTATTGTAAACTATAATATTTCACTTTTTCATTTGGTATTTTATTTCAAAAACTATTAGATCGTATTAACACTAGCTGTCAAGTTATGATAAAATTTCATAAATATTTGAATAACATTCGCACAAAATTTTGGATGAAACATAAAAATGATATACGAGTAAAATGGCATACAAATTTTATGGTTTCTACAAAATCAGAAAATTTGTTTTTTTTACAATAAATTCAACAAAAAAATTGTAGTAAACCCAAAGTGGTTAATAAAGACACAAAACTATTTTGTTTCCTCTGAAAATTATAGTTATTTTTCATTTTAGTGTCGTAGAATATTCCATATTCAAACATATTTCATTTGTGGATAAACTTTAGTTTTTTCTTATTTAATTTAACTGTTTGTTTCATTAGCAAGTTATGTCAAAATTTCATAAACGGTTTTTAAAAATTCGTATGGTTGATATTAATTTATATGTAAGTTGCGCTACAACTCCGTTGCTAACGGGAGGAAAAGGAAACATCTGCTTACAAATTTAAGAACGGAAATTCTTTCTAGTTTTAAGAGAACCATAGCTAACATCTAGCAAATATGGGAATTTCATGAAAAGCGAACAATTTGGATTCCTTTGGGATTTGTTGCCAGCTCGGTTAACATTAATTTCTTCATTGTATTTTATAAACGATTTTGGAAATTGATATAATCACACAAGACTTTAAGTACATTCTTTTATAACACTGCTATTAAGGGGAGAAATAGCAAACATTTGATGTCAAATTTGACACCAGAAAATTATTCTAATTCAGATGTAAATAATTTGGTGTTCGCCGTTCGTCAATTCGCGCAGCAACACATATTTAATGTAATCTTTTTTCTTTTTAGATAATTTTTACAAGCACCTATGATTGACATCATATGTACCCGCTTGTAACTTTTTAGCTAATGGAAGAGAATTGATGCCAAATTTAACACCAGTAGATCGTTGTAATGCAACGAAAACTGTGACAAAACTCTAGCACATACTCGTATAAAAATTACATAACGTAAAGGGTCTAGCCTTTCTTGGAAACTGTTGTCAGTTTGACTAACGCACATTTCTCAGTCTCTTTTCTTTTTATATTAGTTAAATTGATATAAACTTAGATGACATACCGTAAATTGTTTATTTTGATTTATTTTTATATGATTTATTTATTTATATAATATCAATATGACTAGCGGCAGGGTGGTTATGGCCAAATGCCTTAAAAAATTTACACAACATCGAACTACGTATGATTGATATTAATTAAAATGACTTTTGATGTAATTCATTGTAACCTTATTAATTATGGGTGAAAAGTGCAATAAGTTTGGTCATATTAAAGACAAAAAAAGGGGTCTTATTCAAATAAACAAAAATTATCAAATTTTTGCACAGAATGTAACAGGAACATAAACAATTCAGTTAATATTTGAAACAGAAGTTAAATACATGCATTTCCCTGATCAAAGCTATGTTATATGTATTGTTAATTCATTCAGAATTATTGTAGGTGTGAAATTCTCTTAATAATAATGAGGTTAGCAAGGCTTTCATGTGCGTGCGAGCTACCCCTCTATCAAGTCTTGCGTGAATCGATACAGATTGTTTTGGACTTCTATTCTGTGCACGTCGTAACGATAACAGATTATATACAAATATGAAAATAATGGTTATGAGTTGATATCTCATCCCTTGCTTATGGTGAATATTTTCACAAGGGCATAAGGCATAATATAATGGTTGAATGACTCTAAAGGGAGCGTGAGTGTTCGTAAACATACCCTATATAGTCGAGGCCATATCACACATTTCCACCACAATTCGAAGAAAAAGCCTTTTATTGTAACACCGCTTACACGCACCTTTTCTCTGGGCAGAAGGGGAGGTATCTGGATTCGATTCGATTCGATTGTTTCGGTTGTTTTATACACCTACAGATGGATGCGAGTGCTTAAATTGTGATTGTGTGTTTGACACATGAATACACTTTACCCTTGCCGCAAAAACTCATTTTCATTGAACCCTTTCCTCTCCGCTTTCCACCTTCCTAGTTTTTCCTTTTTTGTGCGGTTGGTATTTGTTTTGAGAAATTAGGCCACACGACTGTCCGGTCATTTGGATGGATTTTCTGTGTTTTCATTTTAGGCAATTTTCTATGCTATCTTTTGGGTTTACAAAAGAGATTTTCAAACAGAGGTAACCTAAAAAATGTAAGCGTATATGGTTTCTATAAGCCTTAATTGTTTGCAATTCGGATTTGTTAAAAACCAAATAGAGCGTTAATATTTTATAAAGATTTTCAAAATGTGTGTAAACATACTAATTATTGTTCTCTTTGCCATTTGTTTGCAGGTAAGAAAATGGTCCGGTTTCATGCAAATGTCAGCAGATCATATAAAATTCATTGATGACAAAGGTAAAATTAAAAATTTATGACTTCTACTTAAAAACCTAAATGATTTGAGAGTTATTACACGGAAAAGGTACCAACCTGTACAAATAACTGATGAAAATGGTCATAATATGAAGAGCCCTACGAATGGCAAAACCAAATGGAAATATCTGGAGTAACGCTTGGAATATTAAATATAAAATAGACCAAAGAGAAGAATTTTGTAAAGTTTAGAATAAAAAGTGGAGATAACTATAATAAAAATGTGAAAACGAATAACATGGACAACATAGAAATATGTGAAATCAGCAAAAGAGGCAAAGCAAATATGGAAAATGAACAAAATTGAAAAAGGAAACAAAGTATAAACAAAATGTATAGAATAGACAAAACGTATCGTAAAAAGACACCAAAATATACCAAATAGAAAAAACTTTCAAATGCAAAAAATGTATAAAATAGACAAAAATACACTACAGAAGCATAAACACAACTTAATTTTATACAAAATAGATAAAATATACAAAACAGACATGATGGACGAAATAGGTAAGACTAAAAGGATGTAAAAAAATGAACAAAATTTGCGAAATAGACAAATTCGACATAATGGTAGAAACAAAATTGAAACAATTTACAAGAGAAGAAATTCTTTTTAACTCAAAGAATACTGCAGTAAAAATTTAGCGGATATGAGAATTTCATAAAACATAAACAATTTTAAGCCTTAATGGAAGGAGAAGTAAACATTTGACATCAAATTTAACAGGAAAAAATCGTTCGTAATTCGAAGAAATCTACCAGATATCAACATTTCGTAAATCACCAGCAGTTTGTTGTTCACTGGAAACTGTTCTCAATTCGATTAACACACATTTCATGCTGTCTTTCAACTTCGTAGATAATTCTTATAAATACATCTTAACGATATTAATACACAAGACGCCGTATGTATCCCTTTATGAATCTATTATTAATAGAAAAAATTTTGAAATTTGTTCAAGAAAATAAATGAAATAGACAAATTAAATATAATTGAAGCAATCGACAAAATTAAAAAAAAGCAAAACTGAAAAAATTTGCGAAAGTAAACAAAATGACAAAATTGACAAAATAGCCTAAGTAAACGAAAGTGCTAAAGGACGAACAGACCTACTAGACATATTTTCACATAAATAATAATTAAAGTCTTACTGATTAAATGTTCATATTACAAATATTCTTCAAAGCTTAAAAACTTCTCTCTTCGTATGTGGCGACTGGAATAGACAGCCTTGTCCATGATACGCCACCCGTAGAAAATAATTCCAAGCGCTTCGATCTTCTGCGCTTCTCCTCCAAATCGTCAAGCCAAGCTTCGGTAGTATTTCAAACAGATGGTCCTTCCAACGGAGTTTTGATCGCCCTCTTCTGCGCCGTCCATCGAGCCGGAGCAGTGCGGATGGACCCAAATGCTCCGGCTCGTTGACCCAGCCAACGAAATCGCTGTATATTAATGCGTTTGGCCACGTCGATATCGGCATATAGCTCATACAGCTCATTTTTCATGCGACGCCGATACTCTCCGTCAACGATGATGGGTCCATATATCTTTCGGAGTATTTTTCTCTCGAAAACTGCCAGTGCTGATTCATTCGCTTGCGTCATAATCCAGGATTCTGCGCCATATAACAAGACGGGTCAACCAGCGTCTGGTACAGTCGGACTTTTGTTTGTCGACAGAGGGCTTTACTCTCCTCTTTATCTCCATGCTGATATCATTCGTTTTGTTTATAGCGGAACCGAGGTAGATGAATTCTTCCACCACTTCAAAGTTATAGTTGTCAACATTCACACAGCGTCGCAAACGAGTATACTCTTTGTTCGTTGAAACCAGTAACTTTGTTTTGTCCTCGTTTACCACCAGACCCATTTTCGCCGCCTCCTTCTCGACGCTTGAGAAAGCTGCAGTAACATCTCGCAGTTTCCGCCTAATAATGTCTATGTCATCTGCATATGCGAGTAACATATGGATTTTATTGAAGATGGTACCAGTCATGTTAACTGCAGCTTTCCTCATAATCATATGTTGAAAGGGTTGCACGGTAGACTGTCGCCCAGCCTAAATCCTCATTCGGTGTAAACAGGCTCCCTTAAATATTTGTCTTGACTGAAGGCTTCGTGTCAGTCGGCGTCATCCTACAAAGACGTATAAGCTTAGCAGGAATTCTAAACTCGGACATTTCCTCATACAGTTTTTGCCATATAGGGCTGTCGAAGACAGCTTTATACTCGACGAAAAGATGGTACGTGTCGATCTGTTTTTCTTGGGTCTTCTCCAGAATTTGTCGTAGTGTAAATATCTGGTCAGTTGTTGATTTACCAGGTCTAAAGCCACACTGATAAGGTTCAATCAGGTCAGTTAGAAACGGCTTTAGTTTTTCACATATCACACTCGATAGGACCTTATAGGCAAAGGGTAAAAGACTGATAACGCGATAGTTTTTACAAACACTTGGATCGCATTTTCTAAACACAGAACACAGTACACTCAAATTCCAATTATCGGGCATGTTTTCCTTGAGCTAAGCCATATTTAGGAGCTGATGCAGGCTGTTTATCAGCTCATCGTCACCACTTTCAAACAGCTCTGCTGGCAGGTCATCAGCGCCCGCAGCTTTATTGTTTTTAAGCCGGAATACTGCTGTTCTGATCTTTACAATTGGCCGCAACGTTGCCTTGTATGCAGCATCCTTTTCCTCAGACATCATGAGACATTCTTCATCATACCAGGACTTGTCTGAGCGCGGTTTCACATACCCTAGTATGGTTTTTGCAGCAGTTGTCATAGAATGCGCAATATGTGAGAGTTTGGTGGAGTATGCTAAAAACATTATTATGAATATGCCCCATGTTAGGTAACATAAGCGAAATGGAATTGAGATATATCCTTCCAAGAGTAATCAACTATTCAACATATATTGTTGTTAACAGTTTAGGTTTATAAATTTACGGGTTTTTGGGTTAACATTTTTGATTTCTTGATTATCAAGCTTTTTTGAAAAAAATTAGACACAAAATATGTGATATAGTAAACATAAATTATATGATAATTTCGTACTATTTGCAACACGAAAGAACTGTTCGCTATTTGGAATGAATAGCAAACTATGTGTTTGGGGATTTTGGAGAAGGCACTTCTTCGTGAGTTGAGGTAGAATGGCTCTTTCACTTCACATACAAAATAATTGATCAAAATAAGAAAACTGAATTTTGTGATTAGAAAAGTGAGCAGTGTTTGAATATCACAAATTTGTGCTCATATTGCTAGACTGTAAACAAACTGTAAGAGGCGTTTGCCAATGACCTTTCTTGACTTCGACATTCACCAAAAACCTCTTACGGAAAATATCTTAAGAACAAATAATTCATTAAATAATTTTCAAATTTTGTAGAAGATGCTGTTTGATTTAAATGAAATGAAATACGATAATATTGCGCTTAGTTTATTAATTCAAATACTCAAAAGGAAAAAAAAACGAAACGAAATAAAAACAATAATAAGCGTATTATTTGTGGACTTATATTTGTTGAGAAAATCAAGAATTATTCAGTATCGTATAGAATTTTAGAATTGAAGAATATATGACGTGCAAAATTATTATTAGATTGATATTATTAGATTATTCAGAGGAATCATTGACATTTTACAACAAATGACGTCATTTTGCAGAAATTTACCTGTTATTTTCAATTTAGCATAAATTCGCGTAAAAACATTGAATTCGCCATATTTCACGCAAAAAACAAAAAAAAAAAAAAAAAAAATTAAATTTTGCAAAACTATTCAAATTATATTTCATTTGAGTTTTCTTCAGCCAAAGTATAATTGAGAAAGCTCGAGCATTTAAAAATTATTATCCTTCACCAATTTCAATCCTCATATTGGTTAATTAGTTAATATAAAACTCTTGGCTAACGTATAAATGTTAGAATTGTTAAGAGAATTTTGAAAAATTCCAATTTATCTGATGGTGAATTCCGTCTTTGTATGGGCAGTTTTTTTATAACTATGTGGTTGGACCTCCGTGAATCTTGAAAAAGATACGCGAATAGAAGAGTCAACTCTGACGGCATACATTTTTATGAAGTTCACGGTGCTGCAACAGCATTGTAGACACACCGTTTTGCCGAATTTGATTGCGGTTGCCGTTCGCTTAATGACGAATTTTGCGAAGATAATCTCAAAATTTGCTCAATCACGAAACATCGAGGTCGAGCTGGAATTTATATTGCAAGATCGTCATGTTAAATGAAAACTGCATTAATTTTTGGTTGTGAAAAAGGTTCTCCGCCTTTTATAACGTGTTATCGCCACTGCCGCTTACTTGTTTTGTAAATGTGTTCATTTATACCATACTTATCGATAATTTTCAATGTGTTGTCGCCAACTGTCAATTAAAGGAGTGTCAAAAGATAGAAAAAAACTAAGCGGTTTTAAGTGCATTCTCTTTAGAAAGTGTGTGGTTTTTTTCGACAATCACTACTTTTATATCTTTGCTTTAATAAAGTTCATATACAGATCTAAGTCTAAATCTGGAAATGATTGGCGCTTGGTTTTCATAGCAAAGAGTTAGTGTATTTTATAAATTTATGTTTCGAAATCTACGTCTTCTAATGTAATTGTATTCGGATAGGAATTTTAATACTCAAATATAAAACATAGCAAATCCGATGTTGAGTTTTGTAGTTGGTGTTCAGAATACAGAGCAAGATTGCCTCAACATAACAAATAGTTCGAAAGTTCTTCAAAGGGCGGCTTAAAAAAATCGATTAAAAAATTTAGTTCTCAAAAAGATTTTTTTGTTAATTAATTTTCGTGTTTAAAATTTATTTCTTTATTCTGGCAGATATTATTTTGTTGATTTTTTTTTCTTATAAAATTTATAAAATATGTCACGATAATGTAAATTATTTTTTGATCACTCTTAAATTTAATGATCTTCTAGTCATTGTGCCAGTAAGCCTCCAGTGAAAAGTTGCTTCAACTCATTTAAGATGTTGCTCAGTTTACCAAAGCTTACAGCAGCTGCGAGTGAAAGTCCACGTAGTCGATGCCTCATGTCTCATCGTGACAAAATATTCCATAATTGACCTAAAAACATATAAAAAAAGTTACATTATTAGCATATTTACTGAAAAATAACATAAATTTGGGGCTTATATAGAACAACAGCAACAATGGCAGTCGTATAAATAACAACAACAATTGTATGCCATATATTAACGTTAAAATTTATGCTTATAACTCTTGTTATCGCAACACGGAACGCCAGCAAGGCACTAGACCATGCCGGCATAGTCCCACCACCGTCGCCAGCATCGCCACCGCTTGAAAGTAGCATAAAGCAAAGTATCTAAACTTGGCTTCTACATTGAGAGGATGGTGGAGGGATTGATTTGTCGTCATTGGTGGTGGCGGAAGTCGGGGCGACGACAATGGTTGTTGTTAGGAAACTGGCATAAAATTATGCAGACATGAGGAAAAATAATGAACATTTTTTAAATTAAAATAAACATTTTTCACCAGAAATGAGAAACGTTAGGCAATAAACTTCAACATGCAGAAGAAGAAGAAAGCATAGCAGTGAAATAACGAATGGAAATGAAGAAAATGAAACGTCCTCACTTCTTGGAACAGTGGAACATCATAAGTATGTATATGGAAACTATTAAGAAAAATTCAAAGAAGCACTATGGAGATGGAGTTTTGCATTCAGAGCATGAGTGGGAATCATCTAAATGAAGTTGGAGTCATGAATTTGTACATTGCTGGTGGTACTTCGGCAACAGCAGTTGGTTATGTAAAAATGTTGAGGACATAAAGTCCAAGTTAAGAGTTTTTATATCAGTAATATTAACAATAACCAAATAGCCACAATTTGCGTTAAGACGAAATATGTTTTTTTTTATCATGCCGCTGGGGTGAACAACCGACCTTCTTCAGAAAACGGGTTTTGAGTTATTCAAGTAGCGGCATCTCTTAAGAAATTGGTTTACATTTTTGAAAATTTCATGAAAAGGATAGTTTTCCAGTAGTTACAGAATTTCACTTTACAATGCCGAACTGTTACATGTTTAATATAAAGAAATTCAGATGTTGTAGATGTCAGTCAAAGAGTGCCGTAAATGTAAAAAAATACACAGAAAACTAAAAAATATTTTTGAATAGTTCTGCTCTATGTATTTTTTTTACGATTTCTCCGAATAGCTATTGCTAGATATGATTTTCCAATATAACATATCGGCCAATAAGTTCCGGGACTAACTCGCAGATGTAGATCCGAAAACCGATATTCTATTTAAAACGGGACAAACTACGCCTATTAAAATATCAAATCATTTCTCTAATTTGTGGATGCACATAACTGAATAAAACTGAAATTCCCTTATTGATTTAATGTTCCTTTGAAATTGAGGAATGACTAGTAAGATATAACTCCCCACCATAGAAAATGGCCATTTGTCAATAATCGGCCGGTTTTAAAATAAGATGTAGGGGCACAAATGGAACTGAATGCAATGGGCGTCCAAGAGAGTCAGCCACGCCATATGATTGAATTTCCGAGAGATAGCGGACATCTTATGATTGCCAACATTCAGAGTATTCACAGTTAATAAACATTTGATTACGTTTGCTAACAACAAAATTAAAATATCAACGTTTTATTAATTTGAAGTGCTGTCTGAAGTAGTTCAAACAAAGTGAAAGGTCTCCTCCCAGACTATGTATGACAATGGAATTTCATGTCTTGATTGAATATTGTTTTGGGTGTAATAAAATGTCTTATAAATATAGCAATGGCTTGAAAATAATTTTGGCAAAATTTTTTCATAAAAATTTTCATTTTTTTAAGGTTTGCCAATTTTATGTGGGGTAGTACTAGCACCAACAATGACAATGTCTACACAGGTGACATCCAAAATTGATGGTAACAAAGGGTGGCGCATAAGTAACGATAACAGCGACTATATTGAATGCGTTCTTGTGCATCATTTGGTTTTAACTGGTGAACTAATTGCATCTTATATGGGAAAAGATGTAACATATGTAAAATTCTTGCCTAGACATCTCATCTGGTGAAAGTTTCGGGGCTTTCCTCAATACTTGCTTGCACTCGAGCAATGGTCAATTCATTTCGAACTGCACGATGCCTTTCAGCATGCGGAAGATCACAGACAGCCCTTTGTTACCCAAAACGCTGAACCAATCGCTAAATTGTTGGAGCGCTAGGGCATGAAATATGAAATAAATTTCGATATGATCTGAATAATCGAATGCTGACTGTTAAAGTAAAATTGAACAACTTTGGTTCTTTGTACTCTGCTCAACCTTTCCATCATAAATTGCCCAAGTATTATTTAGTTAATTCTGTAAAGAGATGAAAAGACCAACGTATTCACTGATCAAATCTTAGCGTTGCTTATGCGCCACCCTGTATAAGAAAACATCACAAAAATGCTGAAAATTGTTCTTTATAATAAAACACTAAAGTATCATATCCTTAAGATAGCTTCCTATTCAATCCTTTAGAAAATATTGTCATGAGAAAAATATTTTCCAAATTTTATACTGCGTTTGCTAAAAGTGAAGCAGCAACTGGTTAGTGATTTGGGGGTCTGTTAGGGACAATAGACGAAACATGAATCTTCTACTAATTTGCTCTTTCCTATACAACGGAAACAAAGACTTTTATGTCTTGATGGAATATTATTTTGAATGTAATAAAATGTCATGTAAACTTAGCAATGACTTAGAAAGAATTTTGGCAAAACTTTTACATCAAAAATAATCATTTGTTAATGATTAACCGATTTTATGCGTGGTTGTACTAGCACCAAAAATGAAAATGTGTAATACAGCGCACTTCCAAAATTGATGGTTATATAAGAACACATCAGAGACAATGCTGAAAATTATTATTTATAATAAAACGCTGAAATTGCTACAGAAATTTGACATCCTAAACATAACAAAGGGAAACTATTCATTACTTTAAACAAATTGTGGTTGAGAAAAGTATTTTCCAAATGGGTGCGATGTTTGCTATCTGTGGTACAAAAAAATGCTGCTTCGGAGTGCTGTTCGGAGGAAGATGTTTGCTTGTATTACGTAACAATCGATACCATATTTGTAATCTACTACACCCCTTCAGTCCGCTGTGTGGGAAGGACTTGATAGAAGTCATACAAAATGACCAAAAACGCAATACCCGGCTTGAAAGTTTATGGATTTGCATTACATTCTAATCATCGATTACAGTTAAAGAGGACGAAATTGCTCTTTCACAAAGACAATGCCAGGTGTCACAAGCTGATGATTACAACGTCAAAATTGCATGAACTGAACTTTGAATTACTACACCATCTACCTTACTCTGCGGATTTGGAATGCACCGAATGTCTTTTATTTGCAAATTGTAAAGAATGTATCAGAGAAAAAGAATTATGTTATATGACAAGATCATTGCAGAAACTGAATCACATTTCGAAGGTTTTGGTAAATCTTTTTCTTTTTTTTTTTTTGTAAACAAATGGCGGGGCAAAAAGTTGGACAGGCGCCGTAACTTAGGTCCGGTCGAAGCTCATATAACCACCACAGTAGATTGTGGTCTCCAATGGCATTGTCAGAGAAGAGCGGGTATCAAAAATTACTGTTTCCCGCATTACTGTCTCTGTTAGTAAAATTCGATAAATTATCATTGCCCTAAAATTGGAGTTTTTTTTTTCACAGGAGTTTTTTTACAATCCTTGTGAGTAATAGCACCATGGCCAGTATGCCCACTCACCTTCAGATAAGGGGTGTGTCAAAAACAGCCCCTCTTCATACATAATATTGGGAATTTTTTGAGATTTCTGAAAAAATTACAATTGTTTAGTACTTTGCAGTAAATACGACCAAAGTTAGAGAGGCACCTTAAAAAGTTTACAAGCAGTAATAATTCCTTCCACTAACTATTTTATACATATTGGGTTGTTTGGAAAGTTCGTTCAGTCAATAATAAGTTAGTTCACCATACGTCACATCTCATGACGTAGATTTCCTTTAAACACTATCATAACTTCCTCCCACCCCTTCTCTAAACTGTTTACTATTATTTTCTTGTGTTCTCGTTCTAGAGGTGAGTGGTTATAGCGTTTAAAAGAAAAAAGTTGTAAAAAGTGGAAAAAATGAGAAACGGCTACTGAAGCCAGCCGAAAAATAAAGTCTGTTTATGAAAATAACAGACCAAATGAAAGAAATTGCCGGAAATGGTTTAAAAGATTTTCTACGGGCGACTTCTCCATAACGGACGCTCCCAAATCAAACCGACCAGGAGAAATTGTTTCTAAAGAGGTGAGAGATTTAATTATTGTTAGTTTCCGTGCAGCAGTTAGGGAAATAGTTGAAATAATAAAAAAAAAATCAGTCCCAACCGTTCGCGGGGTCATGAAAGAGCTTGGATTTGTGAGCAACATCGATGTGTGGACACCTAACTCTTCCTCACAGTATCCTCACACTGCTTTGTGGGCCCCTCAGAAACTGTCAGAGCTTTGGTGGGAAGTTTTACCTCGCCCACCCTACTCTCCAGATCTCGCCCCGTCCGACTTTCCCCTATTTTGCAGTCTGAACAACTACTTGAAGGATTTGAATTTCCATAACGACGAGGAAGTGAAAAATCAAATTGAACTCTTTTTTTCAGAAAAACCACGCGAGTTTTATGAGAGAGGAATTAAAAAGCTCCCAGAGAAGTGCGAAGGAGTTATTAAAAAAGGTGGAAATTATATAATAGATTAAAATAATCGTATTCTTGTATAGATATTTATAAATAAATTTCTTTTAGAAACTGAACGAACTTTCCGAATCACCCGATACATCACATGCATTTAATGAATAGACTAAAATAAAAAAACTCGCGAATTATTAATAATTCCGGCCTTGTATGAACAATGTTATTGATAATGTATAGAAGTCGCTTTCTTAAGCCCATGGCCTAGAGGGTATTATAGCAAACCATCGTCACATAAATGGGGACCTGTCAGAAAATAATTCCTATCACATGTTACATATCAACATAATTTGTATTTCTATTAAAAATGGTTATATTTAGCATTCTTCAATAACCATGCCCATAATAGAGGAGGTCCCTTAAATAATTATATGAAAATTATATGTAAAATTGTTTGAAAAAATTACAAATAAAATTACGATTTTTATAGAAGTTGGTTAACTATTTTCAAGGTTAGGTTTCTTTCTATTAGAGCTTCTTGGTTAGCCTGACTGCGAATATGAGATACCTTTATACCAAGTTTTAACTATTACGATTTAAAGATTCTTTTTTTATGAAAATTAAATAAAATTTTCCATTAAAATTAAATGCGAAGTAATGGAGGTAGGCGGAGAGGGGAACAATTCACTTTCTCTTGGAAAAATTTCAGCTGTTTTGTCAGTTGTCTGGAGACAAATATCAATCAATTATGGTGCCTAATACAGACGACCTTCAAAAGAGATGGTTATAACATAAAGAAATTGTTATAGTTTTAGAAAAAATATCGGAAATTATTCATCTCAATAAAATTGAAATTATAAGAGATGGATATCATAAAGACATCAAAAGAGAATCTGTTCACTAATTTGCACAAAAATTTTACCATAATTTACTAACAGTCATTTTAGTATAATACTAGTGCCACTATTTTAGAGAAAATTAAATTTTTCTTTTCTTGCGGCTTCGAATCGCTTCGAAGAATCGAACAATTCGTTCCATCTGCCTCAGCTTTAGCCGCCCATTCAATTTACCAATTTCAAAAGCAAACGCCCCACTGTTTCATTGCCTTGGCAAGTAAATTTAAAAATAAATTACAAAATGAATATTAAACTCTGTATGGAAAATTGGCTCTGCACTCTGCGCTCTGCACAAGTACCTATTTATTAACACTTCCTTGTCCTACATACACATACAAACATATGTGTATTTATATATTTAGAAAATTTCATATATATATGTACGTTTTTCTCGTTTCTGTTATGTTTTTGCAACGAAATAATAACTACACACATATAAAATATTTTAAATTATCCTATTTGTTGTGTTTGTATTTGTTAATATTGTATGTTACATTGGAGATTCCCCCACATGCATATTAATAGGCTTCAGCATGAAATTGGAAGGAGGTTAGGAATACCTATAATATGCCTGAACATTTTTCATGTTCAAGAGTGTGACAGTAGTTTAACTACTCTCACATACTCTCATGCGCGCATACATATATACGAGTACACACCTTAGGGCCTAGAGGAATAAAGTAATGGTACAATGAAGCTTTAAAGCTCATTTTTCTTGGTCTTAACAAAACAAATAGCAAAGCAAGCGAGAACGGTTAACGCAGGCAAATGTATTAACTGCTGTTTGTGGGTTTGCTCCATTCTAGCCTTGCGGTAAGTTCTCTTGCTTTACATCCGTTTCCTGTAACCGGGAATCGGCATTTGTGGATGCTTCTCTATGTATTTAGGTCTGTGTGTGTTTGTGTTTGTGCCGCTGTGTGTGCTATCCTGACGCTTTTGTTGTTATTCTTTTAATTTATTACCTTTTTCATTTTGAATACTGTTGCAAATAAAAACACCGTCGACATCCACAACATTTCTATTTGAATTTAGGTTCCTTCATACCATTCAGTTGTATTTCATCCCTTCATACCTGTCCCTACCGTTTGCTCATTTAAGTCATTGTTGTTGCATTTTTTTAAGTTATCGTTTTCGTGGTGCAAAGGTGTTGCTTTGCTGTCTCTCCGAAAATAATAATAAAAAATATAACGGAAAAAAGAAAACTGCCGTAAAACGTTTTGTTTGTCAAGTCGCTGACAGTTTTGTTGCCATGACTATGAGCATTAAAATGTCCTGTCTCTCGGGTGTTGCTGAAAGGATACGTATGCTTTTCCTTTACAGCACCTGCATTTACAAAATTCCTTCAGAAGTTTCTCCATTTATTTGTTGCAAGATATTTTATTTTCGTAAGAAAACACGAAAAACTCATTACTGCTAAATGTTCTTTCCCAAAATTGTCTTCGGTTTATGGCACCTGATTTGTGAAATGGGCAAAGAAAATGCATTACGAATTCCAACACGGCAAAAGGAATACTTAAATTTACGTTATATCTTACTACGTTTTTTTCGTTTACAAAATACATTGGCATAATTTTCGTTGGAATTAAGGTGAAATAAAAGGTGTTATTTAAAGTAAAGTAATAAATTTCTTAAATGTTACTAAAAAGGTTAACAATATAAATGTACACCCATTCCCCGTTTTGTAATCGTTTGAACTGATGCGCTAGACATCTTTGGCCATGGTGTTGTTTCTTCACTTGTACTGCCATCCAGAACTGGTAACTTTTGGAAGTGTTCCCTATTCTGTGAATTCGCTACTAGAATTCGGTCGTTAATCTTACAACAGGGAACCACTTATCATTACTTTAATTTCTACCATTTCGTATTATTTTTGGAGTCCAACTTTATCCCAGCACCTTTCTATATTTGCGACTTCTTGCTTAGCTCTTCACCTGATTACAGCGTTCTTCCGCAACTTGGAATACAATTGGCTGTAGAGTTTCTATGCATGCATTATCCTTGTCATCAAATCCTGTGCGACATTCTTGACTATATCAGCACACTTGAGCCCTTTTCTTCATTCCAAAAATAAGGATTTCGTGGCAGTTGCCGCTGAATGTCCAATATATTTCCTCTATTTGTAAGGATGATCAGGGTTAGGCATATTTTATGGTAGCAATTGCGAAGGTTTGTTGGAAGGGGCTATAGCTATATTTTTTGGAATTGCTTATTTACATCTCATATGTATCATAGATGTAATCTGGTGGTGTTTGGAGTTTATGTTATCATTACAAGTCCACGTATCTGCTGCCTTTCGCGTATAACTGTTGTACATCCCTGGTTTGTTACTTCAGCTTCCATCGTTCTTGTGTACATTTGTACAGAAAATGGATCGATTTACTTATTTTGCCGATTTAGTTTTTTCCCCCGCAAATTTTGATATTTTTCCATAATTTGGATTTAGTTTTTTTTGTTTATTTTTTTCATAGATTTCTTAAATTATAATCAGTATTTTTTAACAAAAAAAAAAAAAAAAAAATATCTTCAGTGGCACTCATCTTGACGAAAAACGGTGTGACAACGACAATTTACCACCATTTACTACCATTAGGAGAGGAAGTACATCAAAACTTCACACAATATCTTGGACGGGGCAAAAATGGATTTTAAATTAAGGTTGGATTATCATTTTAGTAGATTTGAGCCTGGATACAATTTGAAATCCATACACTATCGATTTTTTTACAGAATTTTGTTTGCCAGGAAAAATACAAATTTCTTAAATTTAATTTATTTATTTGCGGTGCTAAGTAAAACCGGCATTTTCTCTGTTTTTTACTGATTTTATTTTTATTTTATTTATATTACCTTTATTCCTATGTGTACAACTACTTGCAAATCGTTCTTTTATCTAAAAGACACACAAATCGGAGCGCAGTTGTTGATACTTTCATGATTTTATAAATAAATTTGTTCCGCAAATTTTAAAATATTATTCTGATGTTTAAATATATTAACTGAAGTGAATAACCTGTGAATCCAAGGTTGAGCCTAAGAAAAGGATCTTACGGTCTCTGGTGATAAAAATTATTTTCTCGTTTTGGCTGCGCTAATAATAACAAAGTTTAAAATCGTGCCCTTAAACAATTAGTTCTGAGAGTAAACAATAAACACTGGACTAAAGATTACACCTTTTATAATTCTTACATATTTCGAATTACATATTCCGAAATATATGTAATTTCCGCAACTAAGTTCCTGCTGTTTGCTAATAGATGGCGCCAGCTGTAAGTACTTGTTGATCCTGCCATAACCCAAACGTCATGAGTCACGCTTAGGCATATGGTAAACATACCGCCTCGACAAAATAGTGATTTTCTTTTCACATCTTTTGGTTGTGTGAATATGCATGATTTTATCATCATCATATGCAGGAAGTGCATCAATTCAATTGAAGGAAATGGCGGCAGAAGCTCACCGAGAGCTTCAAAACGTTTACGTAGATGCCTGCCGAGATTGATTCCGTCGCTTTAAAGGCAGACAAAAAACCTTCAAAGACACTGAACTGACGGCATTGCTTGATGGGGATTCGTGTCAAACGCAGGTAGAGCTCAGTATTAGGAGTTACTCACCAAGCCATTTTCAAGTGATTGCATGCGGCCTCACATAGCTAAGCTCGTTAAAACCTACGTGGAAACGCTGAAATGGGAAGTCTTACCCCATTCGCCATGTTCTTCAGATATTGCGCCGCCTGTCCTGGCTGACCAGTATTTCCACTCATATGACGACATCAAAGAAACGCTAGATTCATAGTTTTACCGTGACGGAATTCGAGCTTTGCCAGAAAGATGGGATAAAGTTGTAGCTAGCTATGGGTAATACTTTGAATGAGTCATTTACAAAATATTCGTATGCTTTCATAATAAAGTTGCATTTTTATAAAAAAAAAACAACGAAAACTTAGTTGCTCACCTAATATTTTATCCAGCAAGAATTTTAAATATGAAGGATCTCATTTTTTAAGCGTCAGCACATAAAACTCGATAAAACTTATTATACCTCAGTTCAAAGAGTATAAAGCAATTTCCTTCCAAAAATTTAGCTTCTTTTTTAAAGAATTTTGTAGCTTATTTTGTTCTTCTCTCCAAATTGTTGTTTTTTTTTGTTGTCAAGATCTGGCAACACTTCCTATTTGACACCTTGAAGGTACGAACTTTGAAAAATCTGTCTTGTTTTTTATCGCTCGCTTGCGGAGTGAGAGGAGTATTTGTGTACACAATATGTGTATTCTGTTAGTTTTGGACTTAAGCTTTTGTTTCGGGAAATGGTACAATTTTTGCTTTTTGTCTTATCTTTTTTGTTTTATCCCTTAATTTATGAATTTGAAAAAATCAACTTGAATTCCGTGCTTCGCTGTTAACGAGCATCAATTTTATGATTTTAAATTTACCTTTTGTTTTCAAAACAATTGTTTCTGCCGCGTTTTGTGTTAAAATGGGAATTTCTAAAAACCACTTCAGTTCGTGCTCCGTGTCCCGTAGAAGATCTCCTGTTCAAAATGTTTTGATTGAAGAATAGGCCGTTTGGGCGGGCTTGTAATTGATGAGTGCGTCAGTCATTTCGCTGCAACTTTATATAGTCAGATTCTTGATTGTCTTAAAAATCCATGTTGATCTGAGTACGTCCGTCCGCGTTGAAACCTCAACTTACTGGCGAATATCAATCGCAAAAGAGTTTTATTGTTAGGAGCAAACTATTTTGGAAATTGATTAAAATCTACCTTTTGAAATGAAAAATTGTAAACATTTTTTTCAAAATGATCATAACACAAATGCACTGGGGAAACCAGCTATATCGAGTAACAACTTTGAGAAGAGGGCGTTTTTGATATCTTCAATTTTCATGCAATGAACTCTTATGTTGTCCGTGACGTGACCACGCCTTGTGTCAAGTATATTCTTCATCCCGTCCAAAGTTTTTTTTTTCGCCAGTTTCGTACAGTTTCTCCCCAGTACGCTGGCTTTTATTCAGTTTGTTTCTGAGATAATGAAAATCCTTAATATTTACCTAAGAAATGTATAAATTGAAGCCTTTAGACACATCTAATAAATCTCTTGCTCAAACAGACGACTTTTTATCAGATATATCATACTAAAGATAGTAATTTAGAGTTCATTTAATTGCCGAGAGGTTTATAATAATACAAAGGGTAACCCAACCGTTTCATTGAAATGTGCGGTGTTGCCTGATAACGACTTTGGTGCGTATCATTTACTTGCCTGGTAATTTTGTGGTATAACAATAATTTCAAGGACTTTATTTCCCCCCTTTACAACAGCTTAGTACTCCGAATGCCACAATGATAGATGAACAATAACAATGACAAGGAAAGTCCTGCAAACCGACCTTAATATTACAATTCTTTCACATAACTTTAACTGAATATATCATTCCTACGACAACAACAATAATGACACCAGAGACCAATTCGGTTTGACCAACTACAACAAATTTTCTTTGACCATAAAACACAAACTAATGTCATAACCCAGCTCACCCTATCACAAATCCCGTCTGGCCGCCCACTGTCGATGTATGACCATCCATAATGACAGTTTTGAGGTGCACAAAAGAAAAACCCGAAAGACGGACCAAAAACACAGAGAGCAATTTTTGTGAGTCATAAATTTATTTGGGTTATTTGTATCCTGTTATACCAAACCCTCAGGCCAAAGAGAGACAGCGGCAAAACAAAATATTTTTCCAGTTGTTTTAGTCCACACAACCAAACCGAAAACATTTAAACGTTTCAGCCATGAAATGCCAAAGCCTGTTAAATGATTCTGCCTAAGTTGGGCCCCCACCCCCTCAATAAGGGGTGATTGTTTATGCCAGGTAAGGGTGCTGATGAGGTTTATGGTGGCAGTAGCTGTCGTTGTTGCTTACCGTTGACATGACAACGCTTGTTGGGTCTACAACCTAATGGAATTGTGCCTTAACCACCCCTAATATTATTAGGTGTAACTTTACAATACCATTAGTATTGGCAGCCAGTATCAGTAGAACCATTAGAAAAGCGTTAATAAAAATTTAAATTAAGAGTCTAAGTAATAAAATTTATGGGTCTAACATCCGTCCCACCCGTTGTCCTTCTCCCTCAAACAAACCATATCATACCATTATTGACAATGATGGAAAAAAGATATTTCACACATCTTGAAATTATGTCACAAGAAAAACTAGAGATAACAACTGCTTCAACATTATTAAGATAGAAGAAAAATGAAAACGACTTTGAATCTCTAGGAAAGATAACAATGTGGGGGAAAAATTCAAATCGACATAAAAACCAAGTGGAGAAAGGACAGACAAACGCAGAGGGTAATCAGTAAGTTATCAACTAAATATCTGTTGAAAGAATGTGCTAACGAATCCCTTAGCTGAAGTTGCTGCTGACGGGGGGATGTTCACGGTAACAAATACCCATTAAATTGTAAATAGGCATAACCACTTAATTTATATTCTTAAATAGATAAAACACAATGGATGCAAGACTCTCAGGATAATTTAAAACTAAACGTATTGCAGTAATACTGGCATTACGTCGCACAGAACATGATGGGATAACCTCCATATTTTGGTAATAGTTATCGTATAACATTCTCCAAAAATAACCTAAGCTAAAATAATCCAGCATAATCTAACCTAAGCTTAAGCAACCTAACATAATAGATTAAAACCTTAACAAACCAAACCTAGCCTAGTCTAACCATAACTGACTTAGCTACCATATCCGAACCTAGTCTAACATAAGCTTAAGTAACCTATCCTAGTGTACCATATCCTTAGCGAACCAAATCCAATATAAACAAATGTAATCTGATATAATCTAAAATAATTGAAACTAATCTAAGCTAAGATATCCTAACATAATCTAACGTAATTCAAATACATCCTAATCTAGCCGAACCTAACCTAAAATTATCTAGTCCAACATAAAACAAAGTGGACGAAACTTTACGTAAACCAATATATTCGAACCCAATCTAATTTGGTCTAACGTAATCAAAAACAACCGAAAGTAAGCTAAACTAGGAATTCTTAGCCTAAACTTAATAAACCGAACTTAACTAAAGTTAACCTAATCTACCCCAACCTAAATTAATCTAGCCTAATGCAACCGAACTAAAGCTAACTTAACCACTAACTTAACCTGTGCTAATCTAAGCTAACGTAACCTTATCTAAACTAACCTAACCTAATCGAATCGAATCTAATATAAACTAAAATATCCGCAACTACCCTAAGCTAAGATATACCCATATATCCCTATCTAAATTAACCAAATCTAAACATATCCCAAGCTGACCTAAGCTAAGACGTCTTGACCTAACGCAATCTACCACAACCTAAAACCATCAACCTAACTACTAACCTAACTAGCCTAACTTAAAAAAGACAAATACTAAAATAACAGAAAGTAGCCTAAGTTATCCTAACGTAACGGAGCATAACATATCCTATCCCAACTCAACCTAATCTATCCAAAATTAATTTAGCTTTATCTAATGTATCCTACTTCAACGACCTAACCTAATATGCCTTAAACTCATTACTAAGTCAACCGAATGTAACCAAAAAAATTTGGCTTAACCTAACTTAAGAACATAACTCATCATGGTCTAATCTCAAACCTCACCTAACCGAAGCTAACCCAACCTAACGTAACCAAACCAAATCGACTCTATCCTACACTAATTTGACATAATAAAAGCTAATTTAATATGACCTTTTTTAACTTGATCCCTAATCCATAATCTAGCGTTACCTAATATAACTTAACCATATTAACCATACCAAACCTAACCAAACCTTAACCAATTTAAATTTACCTAAACTTAACTCTTCAAATTTAATATAACCTAATCCTTTTTTTTGCTGGAAGTATTGATAGTATGCTATCAAATAGTGGTCCAGGTTCTTCTACACAATTCACTTTGTTACAACTGTCGTCCGTCATCCTTTTCCACCAATTGGATTGAAAGTTCGGTTCTAGTTTTGACATGTTCTTATATTAATAAAATTTTCACACAAGTTTCATTTACCCTCCGATTGGAACATTTCGCTCACCATGTTTTCATTTAGGATAATGAGATAGCACTCAGCTTATTTATTATACAATTTGTTTCTTTTCACATTCCAAATGAGGCAGTCTTATATATGTTCGATATTTTCATCTATAGGTATACTGTTCAGATTTAAACTAGTCCTACTAAATTAACCTGGCTCGTAATGTCAGAAACTGACCTGACCTAAGGTAATCTATTCTATCCCATGCTAAACTAACTTAAATTGATTTAACTTAACTTACTTTTACCCAACCAAAGTGAAAATAATTTAACGTGCAATAAACTTACTTAACCTGATGTAATGTAAGGTAATATGATCTAGTCTAATCCTAGTCTAATCCAGCCTAACCTAAGTTAAGCTAAGCAAAGTTAACATGACCCCTTTGAAAATCGATTTCAAAATAGGAATTCGAATGATGTATCGTATTTTCCTGTAGAGAAAGGTCTGATCACTTGCAAAGAGGAAGGAATTGCCTTCCTGTCCCAAAGAATGTGTATGTGAATGTGTGAAATTATTTTTACGAAAGAAAACTGGCTGATTACAGTTTTATTCTTGGTTTATTGGCTATTTTGGAATCATTGTAAAAGTGCATTATGATTTTCTTTCGTTTTTCCACGAAGAAAAATTAACTTCGAGGCTCTTCATATTAAGGAAGTGCTTTGCTATCTAAATTCAAGTTTTTAAAGTTTCAGTTTTTTAAAGAGAGAACGTTATTTCCGGAGAAATGTTTTATTACTCCGTGGCTTTCCTGTCTAGAAAGGAGTTTTCGGCGTCAAAATTCTTCTGAGGAAGACGATTTAGAATGAAGTTAAGGTAGAAGAGTTAGGATGGAGAAGTTGGAGTTATCATTTTTTTCTTAGCATTTGTTTTTAGTCCTTGTTCGCATTTCCATAAAGGATCACATTTACTAAACCAGGATTTCCCAACTAAAAAGTATCACATTGTTTTTGTGTATAGAAAAGGGATTAAGGAATCTTCTATTCATATTTAATAACAATTTTTTTTTGGTTTTAAATATTGGTTTGTATAGAACATTATTTTTACGATAGGAATTTGATTATTGCTGTCGAATAGGGGCGAACGAATTTGCGTATCCCAGGCTTCATAAAAGGATATTGTTAAGTGAATTTTTCTCGAGTTTTCTTAGTTGCCTGTTATTATGGTGGCAGCAGCATTCTGGGACTTTTTCTTGTAGCTTTATTTCGCTTTGATCGATAACTTTTTCTATTTTGAAAGCAATTTCTTAATTCTATGATCGAGGAAATCCTTGTGCATGTTTGTGAAGGACTTGACCAATAGACACACTAGATTCCAGTTTTGTTTTATAAAGAACTTTTGCAAATGTTTGAGGAGATAATAATCGCTAGGTACTAGGTCTAGAATGTGCGGCGAATGCAGCAGAATTCTTCCAGTTGGCGAATTCTATCCGCTCAATCAACATGGTATGTTGCCGACATTACAGGCCAGAGTTGAGTGTTTGTTCGGTCTGATGGAAGTAGTAGGAAGGATGATCACCATCCATCAGCATTGAGGTAAAGAGGAAAGTTACAGAATTCTGGGTGATGACGCAAGCGGATAAATCAGTACTATTAGTTTTTGAGAGGAAAATACTCTGGAAAATATATGGACCCATCATAGTTAACGGAGAGTATCGGCGTCGCATGAACAATGAGCTGTATGAACTATATGCCGACATTGACGTGATCAAACGCATTAATATACAGCGATTGCGATGGCTGGGTCATGTTGTGCGGATGGACCCAAATGCTAAAGTTTTCGACAACGAACTCGATGGACGGCGC
The DNA here is from genome assembly GCA_019455685.1 of Philornis downsi. Taxonomy (NCBI): domain Eukaryota; kingdom Metazoa; phylum Arthropoda; class Insecta; order Diptera; family Muscidae; genus Philornis; species Philornis downsi. The sequence goes on from JAHXMU010000129.1 coordinate 1,640,659, forward strand.
AGAAGAGGGCGTCCAAAACTATCGAAGTTTGGTGTGACGAATTGGACGAGAAGCGCAGAAGATCGAAGCGCTTCAAATTATTTTCTACGGGCTGTGTATAATAGGTAAGGCTGTCTATTCCAGTCGCCACATAAGAAGAAGAAGAAGAAGTTTAGAATTTGTATTGTTGCCTTATAAAGGTGTAATAATATTTTTTTTCTTTGCTACTTCACAAGAAAAGTCCTTAAACTGATGTTTTTCGAAGTTGAAATCCACATTTTGATCAGACTTCGAAATTCAGAGTTGCTTTTCCTAGTCTCTGATCTAAGATTGCTGGGACACAAAAAAAAAAAAAAAAAAAAAAGTTTTGTAAATTGTAGTTATTTCTTTCACGAGAAAAGTTCTTTGGCAAACGTTTTTTAAACTCGAAAAATTGTATGGCTCCCCAGTTTTATTGGGCTTTAACATTTTTACGGGTATTGCTTCCAATTGAATTTTAATTTTACTTCGTAAGTAAAGTAAGTTTCACATTTGACTAGCTTGGTTTCTTTTTATATGAAAAAAGACTTTGGAAATACATTTTGTATCCAGAAAAGAGTTTTTGGAATTACATTCCTTATAAACAAATGCGTTTTCGGAGTTATATTTCGTAGAAAAGTGCTTTCGGAGTCACAATTCGTATAAAGTGCCACGTCTTTATGGGATAGAATCGTGTGACCGTCGTTCCCTTTTGTTATTTTTTCAATACGACCCGTTGGTTTTTAGTTTTTATTCGTATTTCCTTCGGCAATGTGTTTCTTTTTGCCGACTTGGTGATTTCTTCATTCGTTTGTTATCGTTTTTGTTTATCTTGGCCGTTTCGTTTCGTTAAGTTTCGTTTAATTTTCCTATTCGTACGTTTGTTGTTTGTTTTTCCATTTCAGTATTTGTCTGTATGTAAATATAAATGTAGGTGGTTTATGTATTTTAGGGGTTGCAAGTTCGGCATTTTGCTGGGGTGTCGGGTGAGGGTGGGTGGAGTGGTAGGATTGCCAATATCACTGTTGTCCGTTCTTTCTTTTCCAAGGTATCTCTTCATGCCGATAAAATAAAATCAATATATTTTCCATTTATTATTTCGTTTCTGTATTTTTTTTTTTGTTCACCAATCACCTCCACCCACTGATCCAACAAAGACAATTTAGCTTCTGAGTGTGAAGAAAAGGAAATGGCAGTGTGAGGACGGAACGTTTTGGGGCCAGAGATTTGAGTGTTTATATATAATACGAAATACGTATTTTTCATTTTGCCCTCTGCTGGTTTGTTGTAAATACGGTTGGGTTTTTGAATTGTTTTGGTAGGTTTGTTGTTACCCTTATTGTTGGAGGTTTTGTATCTATCACTGTTGTTGATTTTTGGATGCTTTCCTTTGGATTTCAATGCTGTGTTTTAACACTCATTGAATTGTTGAGGTACATTCTTTTTTATTTTGTGCCATTTATCCCTCAACCATTTTCTGTCTTCTCCTTGGTGTTTTTTCCATTTACGTGGATGTCAGGGGAATAGATTTTTATTGTTTTGTCAACATAATTTTAAATTTTTGTGTGTTTTATTCCTTCTCGTAAAGTGGTACAAATGAAAAATGGAAAATATTCAGCCAAACTGTGACTGGGGACGACAGCCAACTGACTAAGGCGAGGGTGTGAAAAAGCCCAAGTGACCATCGTCATCGTCACCGTTCAGTACAGTAGCAACATTCCATTTGGTTCCATCACTCCTATGATTCCAAACTATCGTAGGATGTGGCACCAAAGTCATTTGTTTAGACGTTTCTCATTCTCTGGCTTTTTTCGGTCGGTCTCTTCATTAGTCCGTTTTGTTTTGTTTGTCGGTTGTTTAGTATTTTGACTTTATGGTCCTTGTGGAGTTCTAGTGATAAATGTGTTTTCAGGGGTCCTCTGCTATGCTGGTTCATCATCTTGCGTTTGGGGTTTTCGTTTTTTATTTTTTATTTTAACTATCACGAATACTACATATGGTTATGCCCCAAAGACTCGACCGCAAAATTTCGTATTCATTGGGGCATTTAAGTACTTACATTTCGATGTTGTTGGCTTTCTTGCGGGCAGTTTAAATTGAGTGCAGCGTAAATCTATAACAATAGAAATACAATTCTTTGAAAATGGCTTAGAAAGTTACTTTTTTCATTATATTCATTTGCCTTGTTGAAAAGTTTTGAGGGTCGTTGTGATTGTTGTTTTTTCCAGTTCTATTTATGTCAATGACAAATTGATTTGTGGTTGATTTCGCAATAGAGAATACTTTAAGCAATATTAAGGGTACTAAAGTTATAAAAAAAGGTTTGTTAAGGAAATAAAATAAAGAACACTTTGTAAATGTAATATGTTACTAAAAATAATATGTACATCATTACTCATGCGCCACCTATCAAATATTTATTATACTACTGAAAAAAATATTTCTCATATATTAGCAGCGACGACAGAATGATTTTGTAGGGAACACACTGACATACCACGAAATATATTTCTCATGAAGAATTATTATTTTTAGACAACTTGAGGTTAGTTTTTGCAAGGTTTGAAGAACACTGGGAAAATTTGATTTATAAACCTTAAACAAATATTTATGAACAAAATCCGATATTAGTAATAAAATTGATTTCATAGAAAAACGGTAAATATTAGTTTGAAATGAATTGTAATGGTACCATAACAAGTGATGTTTAACTCATTTTTATATAAAAAGAAAACCTTTTCCTATTCATTTTTACACAGAATATATTTATTCTTAAGAATTTTTTCCAAGTTCAAATTGATTGTAGTGTAAACCTACACAACTAATACAATTCTTTGCAAAGAGTTTAAAAGTTATCATTGTATTCTCTTACCTTGTTGAAATGTTTTGACGGCCGATGGGTTTTTTTTTCGTTTCCAGTTATACCAAAGTCAAGTTAATATGGGTTTGACTTTGAAATAGAAAAGGCTTTGATTTAAAAGTTATAGGAACACTTTTGTAAAGGAAATATAATAAAAGTTATATTGTTAAAGTAAAGCATTGTAAAAATCTAAATTGGTTTAAAGCAAATGCTTTTTGTACAATTACTTTTGCGTTTACTACACTACTCTTAAAACTGTTGCTCTTACATTGGTAGTAACCTGCAATAAGTTAGCTATGATTGGACAAAAGCGTAATCAGCGTATTAAGAACACACAGACATGCCTCAATTATTGTGTGAACAATTTTTTTTTTTCAAGAAAACCCTTTATATTGTGTGAATTTGAGGAGAAATTTTGCGGTTGTAACTGCTAAAAACAATGGTCGTGTTATACTTATAGTGGTTTATCAAAGATCTTTTTGGAAAGAAAAAAAATTAAAATCTTAAATTTGATATAAATAAATTTGATATAAATAAAGTGTCCGTGTGTTGGGTACAGATTTGTATACCTTCCATGCAATCATTATGTAATTTTGGTTATTGGTTGCCTATCTAACTGGAGTGGATTGTCACATAAAAGTTATATGGAACTGCTTCACACTGCTTTAGTGAGCTGACACTTTTTTTTGTACACCCACTTGCAGGCATCCCCCATTTGATAGCTCCTTGAAACGGAATCTACACTTTAATGGCGCATAGGTGTCTCTTAAAAAAAGGTCTACAATTTTATCAGCCATGATCATGAGTAAGGCATTTGTTTATGTCAACCAGGGTGCTTCACAAAAATTAAGCTCCTGATACTGTAAATTTATTTAAAACACATTAGAAGTTTGGTTTTGATTTATATTCGAAACAACAATTAATCAATTTATGAAGATTGATTAATTTTTTACTTGAAATGAGATTAGAAACCTACATTGATTCTGTTTCTCTATTGAAACGTAATGAAACAGACAGTGAGATTTGAGAAAGTGGAACAAAAGTACGGTTTCTCTGGATTAGAACTGAAACCAACCACTACACAACTATTTAGTGATTTCAAGGCCGCCGGTCTGGCAAGACTGTCAGCTGTTAAAATCCTGTCATGTCAAGTATTATTTATTTAGTGAAAGATTTGCCATTTGCGAATTTAACAATCCGTTCTTCGGTTTTTAAATTCGCAAAATTCGAAAAATATTAAAAATATTTAAAACTTACTACAAAAGTGGTGCATTGCGAGTAGATTATGGTCATCATAATCGACCTACAGTGTGAGGAATTTTCAGGATTATAAAGAAATTTGAAGAGATTGGAAGGAAGCGTTACAGATGTGGTCATCGCAACGTACGCGCTGTCGAAAATATCGCTTCTGTTAGTGAAAATGTGGCGGAGAATCCGAAATTCAATTCAGAGCGTTATGACCGTATGATAATTGGGGTTTTTGGACTGAAATTAAGGGTTATGAACTGGACGATATGTGTTTTCAACAAGCCTGTGCCACCAGCCACACAAAACGACCAATTTTGGCTTTATTGCTTGAGAAGTTTTCAAAAAGCGTAATTTCACGTTTTGGCGACATTGACTCACCACCAATATCATGCGATTTGGCACCGTTAGGCTTTTTTGTGGGCGTAATCGCCAAACTTTAGAGTATTTGAAAACCAATATTCGTCAAATGTGCGAAAAAGTGATCGAAACCACATCAAAAGGATCCGCTGCTGTAATCAATCCAGAGGTTGTCATTTAAATGAGGTTGTATTTCGTACAGGATGTCAAGGTCCCAGCATTATAATAAGATAAAAGTTTTATCGAAATCATAGCTTTATGTATGTTTTATATGACTTCACTTTTGAAACCGGAAAATGGATAGTCTGTCAGTTTTGTTTCTTGGCAAAACAGGACTTGTCGCCAAACTGCCTGCGCAAGGTAAAAATTGCTTCAAATAATTAATTTTCTGAATTTGTCATGCCAGGTTCTCAGAAATTCTGACAACTACTCAAAAATTCTTTCTGTTTATTTGAATTGAAAAATGTCAAATGAAATATAAACAAAACGTTTCCTAAACTGAATCAGAATCAAAATTGTTCATATTTCGATTTGAATATTTGGAATCAGAACAAAAACTTTGTATATTTTTGGATCTTCGAATTATATCTCGTTTCGGTGACGGTTCCTGATGTCAACTATTGTGACACCGTCAATAAATAAGAAATATATAGAAAAATATGGAATCGAAGTACATAAATTGTGAGAGATAATGGAGAGGTGTAGTTTATAGCAAGCGAAAGAACAGAGAGACAGGGAGAAATGCTCACAGTGATCGAATGGCATGAAGCTTAAAGCTTTCGATCTTAAATTTAAGCAATACACAATAGTGCAAAGCAAAGCATTTTCTTCAAACCGCAACGTTATCAATGCTCAGTACGTTCAGTAAGTTGAAAATAGTTACGAATGTGGTCCATTTTGACGTTGTATTCAACCATATTTAATTAGATTTACAACAAAACAACTTTATGGTAACATCTATAAGTGTACAGTGAAGGTATTCCTTGAAGACATTTCGCCTGTCACACCTCACACCTAAACGGGTACGTCTTCAAGTCCTTTAAAGACATTCTTAACCTTTCAAAAAATATTCTTATAATATTTACATACACGTATTTTTCTACCTTAATTTACCTTCCCAAAAAAAAAAAAAAAAAAACTCAATCTACTTTATTGCAACATCTGGCTTCCTTTTTAGCGTCTCTGGATACATTTTTGACAATTTTGTAAATATTTATAATATGCCACCCTTCGCACTTATAAACGTCTCAATTCTTTTTGTATCCCGAAGATTATCATTAAAACTTTTTAAATTCATTTTGCGCAAAAAGAAGGAATGACAGAAAACGCATTGAAAAATTTACTTATTTGCCGGGTAATAAAATGACACATAAAGTCTTCGGAGCATAAAATTTAATAATCACGAAATTTTGAACACTGCCTGGTGCCGCAAAGTGCCTGCTATCTTGGGAACTTAATGCTTTGCTCTGCGCTGCTCTGTTTAGCTTCTAGAAAATTGATTGCCCAGAACTGATGAAGAAAAATAAAATAAAGTTCTTCATAAAGAGATGAGGTGGTGGATGATGATGATGTTGATGACGATGCTGATGCTGATGGTGAGGATAATTCTGCTATTGTTGTTGTGCTGATGTGATAGTTAAATAAAAAGCGAAAGGAAAAAAGTGCAAAAAACTGGTAACTGGAGACCAGTGAAGTTATATTAACCCTGTCTACAAAATGCGAACCACCCACAAATGCTCTTCTAGGAACCCCGGGTGTCTATGAGAACCCTGATGTACACTTGAAGTCTGGGTAATTAAGTGTGATAATTAAGTGAAATGTGCAATATAGTGGAAAATTTAATAAACTCCTTGCCTTTGGCCCGACACAACACGAGAAAATGAAGGAAAAGTTTCTAACGAACACAACATTATTTTGATGGAATAAATAGAAAAAAAAGAATCATATAAATTTATTATATCTATAAACATTAAACAACGACAACAAATGATAATGGTTAACGTTATACACTGTAAAAATGCGAAATGGGCTGAAATCAGCTGAAATGAGAGTCTGCCTTGAGACAAGTCATCCAAGCAATACTCATAACACGAGAAGTTATATTTTTCTTAACATCAGTCGATGGGGTTAACGGATACTTATAATTAAGTATTCTTTTCAACGACCCAAACAATTTATAGATAAAACATTTTAAGAAAAAGCGGAAATATTTTGCCCCCTCCAATAAATTTTAACAAAGAAAAAGTACTTTGACATCGATGCATTTTCCATACAGACAGAGTGTCTTTAAATTCAAAGTGTCTCCTCGAGATTTTTTCCATAGAAAAATGTGTCTCTTTGAAAATTTCTTATGGTAAAGTGACACCTTGCATTACAAAACGTCTGCTCGTAAAGTTTTTCTGCGGAAAAGGTGTCTCGCCGAAACTTTCCCAAAAACAAAAATGTTTTTCTAAACTTCCCAACAGCATACATATAGTACCTTTTCAAAACATATCCTATAGAAAAAACCTTATCTATAAAAACAGAGTGTCAGTGGAATTTTTTTCTATGTAAAACAGCATCTCTTAAAAAATGTTTTTTAGAAAAAGGTGTCCTATCGAAAATTTTTTTTTGCTGAAAAATTTGCCTCATCGAAAACTTACTTGTAGAAAAATTGCCTCTTCGAAACATTTTGCATAGAAAAAGTGAGGTATTGAAACATATTCTGTCGAAAAAAGGACACATGGAAACATTTGCCATAGAGAAAGTATCCCATCAAAACTTTTTATATTTTTCTATAGAAAAACTGATTCATTGAGACATTTTCTATAAAAAAAAGTGACTTATCGACATATCTTCAATGGATAAACTGATTTACCAAAACATTTTCTATAGAGAAAGAGTTTAATCGAAAAATTTTTTGCAACGAAAGTATCTCACTAAAGAAATTTCTATGAGAAAAGTGTCTCGCTGAACATTCATATACGGACAAAGTAACTCATGACAAATTTTGTAGTAGAAAAATTGTCTAGTCAATATTTATATCACTGGGAAAGCGTTTCAATTAAATATTTTGTACAGAAATAGTCTGTCATCGAAATATTTTATAGAGAAATAGTATTTTCTCGAACATTTCCGATAGAAAAATATCTTCTCTACACATTTTCTATAGGACAAGAATCTCTTCCCTCTCATCCCTTTCTCTATACAAACGAAACTTTTTTCCTTTCCTAAGCAAAAACACTCTCATTGATATCTTGTTGTTAATAAAAAGACAGTCATCCATATTTTTCTAGAGAAATAGACTCTCAATAACGTGTTTTCTATGAAAAAAATTGTATCAACAATTTTTCTATATAACAAGAGGCTCGTCGATATTTTTGTATAGGGACGGAGTCTCATTGATATATTTTGCAGAAAAAGAGTTTCGTCGATAGTTTTCTAAAAGAGTTTCATCGCTATTTTTCTACAGGAAAAGGGTTTTATCGATATTTTTCTTTAGAAATGCATTTTCTATATGAAAATTGTTTCATCGATTTTTCCTTTATAGAAAAGGATTTTTGTCGATACTTTTCCTATAGACACATTGGCCACAAAGGAAGAGTTTCATCGATATAACTTCTTCAGAAAAGGTATCTTGAAATATGCTCTTGTCAGTGATTTTCTGGAAATATGTTCTTGTATATGATTTTGCCTGCATTTGAAACATTTTTCTCCGATTAATCTGTGTCATTCAATCCTTTTGTCTTGTTTACAATATCGGTTCTTTTGGGTTAAAAACCACTGACTTCTGGGCTGAGTGCAAACGAATTGGACTACCGGTAAAATGAGTAGGCGCCATTACCTCTGCCCTCTATAGAAAAACTGATAAAAAAATGTTTGGGCTAGTACGAAAGGGGGGATGATGATGATGATGATGACGATGGTGATGGAAGTTGTAGCCATGACTATAACATTAAACTGACATCAGCATAAAAGTGAAATGAACATTAAACATCCAAGAAAGGGAAGAGAACAGAAGCAAAATCCAGAAGGATCCCCGGGCAGAATGCTAAGGTAACAACAGCAAAGGAAACTCCGTCATTATGTTGAAATGGCCACAAACCCATCAACAATGGCAACAATATATATATATATATATATATATATATACAGAGGCTTACCCTATACTGTGTTAACGTTTATCCCTGTTATCCTTCGTATACTTGTACTCATCATAGTTATCCTCATCAACGCCAGGCTGTCTGACTGTTTGTGATGTTTGTGATGAGACTATCGCCATTGAATACAAAATATTTAAAAGTCCTGCCCCTTGATACTCGATCATCATGCAGGCGCTAAGCCTCCCAAAAGTAAACTTTTCGTTCTTTAGGTTTCTTAAGTTTTAACTGATTTTTCTGTGCACTCTGTCAATTCTGTTTCTCTTGAAAATATATTTATGTTACAAAAAATAATGTTGCTGTTGCCGCTTTTACTTCTGATTCCTTTTTGTCGTTGTTGGTGGGAAGAATTTACTTTTCACAGCACAACAAGATATTGGTCAATATTTGCTCATTTTGTAAAATTATGCTCCCGGGCTTTTATTGTTTTTTCCTGTTTTGCTGTGCGGAAAATCAGCATAAGAAATGAGTTGCTTGACATGACGATGTCTTCAAATGTATTTTGTTGGGAAAATTGCTATGCTTGTAGCATAATCACGACGTAATTTAGATATGCAAAAATATCTTAAATTGGCTAGGAATAATTCGAATTTGAACCAAATATTGTTTAGCTATGTAAATTTATGAAAAATACTGCTGTAAACTTAACTATCTATAGGTTATGTTATTTACAAAATGTTGCTAATACGTACGGATCAGATTAAAAACTTCTTAGAAAATTCGGCAAACGGCACTAGAAGCGGACGTGATGAAACATTTATGAAAATTTATGAAAAATGCTCACATAAATCCAATTACGTTTGAGTTGTATTAACTAGAAGACGTTATATACGGGGAAGATTCAAAACTTTTAGAAAATTCAAAAGAAGACACTGGGACTAGTTTATTAAAAAAAAAAAACAAAAAAAAAAACAAAAAGTTTGTTTGATAAGGAGAATTTATGAAGAATTGAATTACGTATGAGTTATATTAATTAGGGACAAATCAATATTTTAGAAATCCTTGCAGAAAGCACTAGGCATGGCGTGTGATATTACATTTTCCAAGCAGTATCTCCCAGCTATTGTGTGTCAGACTCTAGCTAGAATTGAACAAGTGATGGACGATTAAAATTACAAATTTTTCCAATATTCTCTAAACGAATAAGAATGAGTTTGCTGATCGAATTTCTACATTTGCAATATTTAACGCAGAAAGGAATCAAATCGTAATGGATAATATTCATAGTAAAACAATTTAAATGTATTTATTCATTCCCATACGATGTGTCGAAAATGTTTATAGTAAAGGCTTAACTGGCAAATTAACAACATTTTAAAAAATTCTCGAGAGGACACTCCTATGGTACACTGAGACTGGTTTACATTGTAATTACATACGTAACATATATCACGTTGGTGGATTGACTATATATGTACATTTATTAGAGATATTGTTATAAACATAATTACGTGTAAGTTATATTAATTAGAATAACATCACTCATGCGTGCGCGGCAAAATCAATAACCTCTAAGAGGATCCACAAAGGCCCAGCAGCGTTTGGTACTGCATTATTTTACAAGAGACTGGTTTACATTTTAATATAAATTACTTTCGTGAATTGACTATATACATTTATTAGAGATGTTGTTATAAACATAATTACGCGTAAGTTATATTAATTAAAAAACATCACTCATACGTGCGCGGCAAAACCAATAAGCTCTAAGAGGATCCACAAAGGCACAGCAGCGTTTGATACTGCATCATTTTACAAATAGCAGATATTTACTCCGAATATCCCTGAGTAGTTTAAAAAGTACTATTACATCTATTATTTATGAAATTCAATTATTAAACTCCTGCAAACAAATCAGTCGCCTAAACAAATCAGTCAGAGTTTGCGGCTTTTTTCAATTGGGAGAGTCAATTTAAATATATTCGTTTATTTACTTATGATGTTACTGGTTTGAATTGTTCGACTGCCGGTGTTACGCTTGAAGTCATCAAAAAGTTCATAATAATATTGTGGCTGAACGACATGTGAAACTAAGTGAATTTGTTGCGGCTATCTGGCATAGTGACTTGAGTTATGCTCAAACATTATTGAATTAAAAATCTATTTCCAAGACGGATGTCGTGTTTCCCACCATGTCACCAGCAGAACTGTCAATTATGGTTATTCTACATTTTCACCATTGTTTCGAAAGAACAACTTTTACCTTCGGCGAAGCAAAAGCGCTCTTTAATCAAGCTGTGAAAAGCTTTACCGTCCACCGAATTCACTGCAATTAGCTGTTAGGAGTAGGAAATGGCTGTCGAAATGGGTCCAGCACTCAGGGCCGTTAATAAGTCATAAACTGCTCCTAATAATGTACTGGTGTAGGTTCGAATGCCGTAGATTTGAGAACTTTGTTTGCACTTTAATTGAATTTTGAATTATCAGCTTTACTTACGTTTTACGTTTTATCAATGCGTCGAATTGGGAGGAAAAACCATAAATGTTCAATATACTGACCTGCATTAATATCCAAACTGTACATATTTCGTGTCGAATCGCTTTCTCAATCACCATAATCGTAGGCTTTGGCCCTGAGGGAACAAGTTACAATTTGAGCATATACAGGTGTAAATTTCGGTATTGTAAAATTTGAAGAATTCAACATTTCGACACATATTATTTCAACTGGATTTTGGTATTAAAAGGAAAATATCGTTTTGTTTTTTTTTGGGCTGGAATTATGGCTACAATAGGTCCAATTATTTCTAATCATCTGTTTTAATAACAGCAATCATGGGGCATTAAGTAAGTCTAAATAGGATATGTCGAATAATATTTTTTAAACTTAAGCTCTGCTAGGCATCTCTTTGCCCAAAAAGTTGTAAAAATGTTAACAAAAATTTATAGAGATGATAAAAACTTAAGCTTCCAGTTTATTATTTTTTTGCTTGAAAGAATTCTCCAGTAAAAATGTTAAAGTTACATTCCGTAATGAAATTGCTCGGAAAGAGACAAACAAATTTGTCAAATGAGGAGAAAAGACATCAGGTAGTGCCATTAGTTTTTCCATATTCACTTACGTATGAGCGACATTACGAGTATTTCAAATTAGCGTTATTCATACTATCTGTTGGCATAAATGATATTAGTTTGTTTCATGTAATGTATTTTAGTCTCGATCATATGACATACATTATTACAAAAATTACAAAACACTACTCTTATTCTATGAGTTGCATATGCTATGCTTACTTAATGGCGATACCGAATTTCAGTACAGAAAACTTTTGCTAGGCTTTACTACTCAACGTATCACCTCCATCATTCAACTGCCCGCCATTCATAGGCAGGTGGTTTGAACATACATCACACTAGTCACCTCGCTGCGGATGAATATTTAGTAATTTTTATATATAGTTATAGATACGAGTGTATCGCATGTAATACCCCTACAAATCCTGGAATGGTTTGTTTGTTGATATAAGTAAAACGCACATCGTGTCTCATCTGTGATTGTTAAGATATACTTACATATGGGTGATATTATTTCAAACCAGCGTCACTCATATCATCAGTAGGTATAAACGGCATTCATTTGTCTAGTGGAAGGTGTATTAATATTAATCACACGGCATGGTTTCGAAAACCAAATTTAGTTCTTAATATATCGTCGTTATCATTACCTTATCATACCGCCTCTCATAGATATTATTTTTCATTGGTCTTCGAATCCTTGAATCCCGACAAACACTTGAAAGGAAATCTGCAAAATTTCACGGCAAAAGATTAAATGATATGTGGATGTAAATCAAATGTGCATGTTAATCGTTAGTTTTTTTATGGACTCACTTAAGTCTAAGTGATAGTAATTGGTTTTAGCATTACTCATACCCCTAGTTTGATTAAAGGGGATATTCATACGTTTCGCATCAATCATACTGCATTATATACCACAAGAGCATTCCTTACGAATTATTTACCGTTAAGTTTCATGTATCCAATGCAAGCGGAAAAATCAAAATAATTGATGTCCTATAAATTGAACATTACAGAACTTTAATATGTGAATATTCTGCTGGACCCTAGTTTTCGGTTTGAGCAGGCCAATAAAAATCATGCATACTAATTTCAAGTAATTTCAAGTATAGATGGTGATACGACAAGTGGTATTACATGGGGAACTAACACTAAATGTGAACATTAAATTTCATTTTTAACTCTTCTTTCACACACGTATGTTAGTCCACGTATGATTGATATTGATACATTATATAGCATCGCTCATATAATATTGCTACATAAACAGTACTCATTACTGAAGAGATGAATTGATAACAATTATACAACATGATATCCCAGAAAAGTATTTCGTCAATAGTTGACTTCAACTGAACAACCAATAAATATTTCATTTCATTTCATTTCATTTATTGAACAGTCTTGTAATTTAAAGCCTTCTGGCCAATATTAAGCAAATTACAAAATGGATAAAATAAATACTACTGGAATTAAAAAACAAAAACAAAATATAACTTAGAATATAATATAAAATTAGCTAACTATTTACCATTAACGCTCAAATTAAAGTGTGAAGTGGAGGGAAATAAAAATAGTGAGAAAAAACTAAATATTGAATGATATATAAAAGTCAGTCCAAATTGCAAAAGTTTTATTTATTTTTTTTAATCAAGTTAACAATTTTACAATACCAAACTGTTAAGTAAATCACAATATGTATAAATTGAAATAAACTCTACTCGAATGTAAATGTAAAAATGTATGTAAAATAAAAATTGATCACATAAAATCATATATTAAATATCAACCAATAAATAAACAAATAAATTTGTTAATTATTTGTCATTATTATCACTCGTGAACGCAAGCATTAAGATGTAAAAGAATATTCACCTATGTCAACTGCATATGACAGATAAGTCTATTACGAAATATTCCGTATGATACATTAAAATTTCTAAGCTCATTTAGCAGTGCATTACAGCTACGAGCTACAATTGCCTTTTACGGACGGAATGACAAAATTTAAAAGTTTCATATTGGAAATTTAATCACAAGAGCTGTTGTATGTACACGTCCCTTGAGGGAAAAGATGTAGCAAACAGCCCTATTCAAAGATAATTGAAGGAGTTTTATATATTTTTGACTAGTAGCAGAGTATATCTCTAAGCAGTACATAGTACTAGGCATAACTAAGGCGTGAACTAGTTGCTTTTTCACATACAGCGGAGCGACAAATTAGTTGTGTATAATTGCCTCAATGCATAGTTAACACTTAAAACAACGTGATTAATGTGCTTCTCAATGAGCAGCTCATCATCTAATAAGACTCTCAAACATTTCATGTCATGCACAAACTATAAATTAGAGCCATTATAAACTACTCGCTGATATTTTCGACCCTTTGCAAGAATTGGTATTAGGGATATGGTTTGTAGGCTTAAAAGATTCCATTTATGCAAGTGGCGGAGCTACAAGATCCTGCTTATGTTGTAGGTTCAGTGAGAAGGCATTAAAATGGTTGAAATTTCGTCAATGTTAAATGATGACTTGCTGTTTTATCCTTTGCTCTCTGCATCTATACTATAAGTAAACCTAACAGCAATATATGGAATGAAATTCCGCAAAGATCACAGAATTGCAGTTTCAGTTATGTTCTGGAATCCCCTATGGAATCAGTTCGAAGAACTTACCAGACTTGACGATTACTCGACTACTTGAAGTATTCATCAAACGCATCGAAACACCAAATCACATTTGGTGTTTCTACCGGTGTTCAAGCTCACGATCATGTACTTGACAGTCTCATGTTATTACTATCACGCAATAAACATCTCTCTTTGTCACTGTTGACAAACTTGATCAAACTTAACCGAAGAACTATTGATTCACCCTTGAAATATACTATTTCGAATTATAGTCACCTGTTTTCTTAACGGAAACAAGAACAGAATGAGGTTGATTGTGACTCTCTTGTCAATGGTTCTGATTCTGAAAATGCAATGATATTGGCTTAACTAAAGGGTTCCTGTGCTACATTTGAAACGACAAAGTGGGCAAAGAGTCAGACGAGGGTTTAATCATTAGAAACTTTCATATCAATTGATTTGTTATTTAGTTATTTATTGCCCATATTATAATCACTTTATGTCGCCTAATCATATATATCTGTTTTTCTATTTTTAGGTAAGAACCTTGAATTACTTCTTATACAAAACGGTGAGCATTGGACGAAGAGTAACCGGAAAATAAACCTCAATTCCTCTTTAATTGCA
>JAHXMU010000129.1:1655544-1671979 GCA_019455685.1 Philornis downsi
GCTTTGGTTTCGATGTCACAACCATATACCCATGATTCGTCACCAATTAAGACCCTTTCAACAATTACTGAGTGATACTCACGCGACGTTGTTTTTGATCAAAATTCAGCAATTTTGGAACGAACTTCGTTGCCACACGCTTCACGCCCAAAATTTCTGAAAAGATTGCTTGGCATGAGCCAACCGATATGCCGACATCCTCAGAAACTTCTCTAATTGTGTATTGACGATTCTCCATAACAATTTTTTTTCACTTTCTCAACATTTTCATCGGTTATTGATGTGCTGGGGCGTCCAGAGCGAGAGACGTTATTCAAAATCGTCATCATGTCTTCGAGACGAGAGTATCAACATAAAAAAATAATAATCGAAAGTCGAATGTACGTTGTCCGCGAAATTTGAAAATTCAAAATTCGATCCTAAATAACATTTGGTATTAATGTAATGTATAGCTGAACTTTCTATACGAAAAGTAGATTTTATTGAAAAGTAAACTTTTGTGTATTTTTACATGCGAAAAAAGTAAATTTTTTCTATGAAAAATTCACATTACTAAAATTTTCTAGCGTAGAATTGTGTTTTTGCATGTGAAAAGTTTTCTACATGAAAATTGGACTTTACTATGCGAAAATAAACTTCCCGTCCAAAGAGTAATTTTTTTTGTATACAATGTATGTAGATTTTTGTGTATATAAAAATCAGATTATTTTCTTAATAAAAATAGGAATTAAAAAATGTAATTTTTTCCATCCGTGAAGTAAACCTTTCTATGAAAAGAGATAAAAATAAATTCTTGCACAAAAAGCAACGGTTTTGTGCGAAAAGTAAAGTTACGAAATAGACCTGTCCTAACAGAAAATTGAAGCCTCCGTACAAAAAATTTATCTTTCTGTACGAATATCAAAGTTTTATTTGCAAAAATTGAGCTTTTCTGCAAGAAACATGAGCTTTTCGTTTAGAGAAACGGACATTTCTATGCAAAAATTTGATTCTGCGTAAAAAAAAAATTACTTTACTGTACAAAAAGTGTAGGTGTATACGAGAAAATATGCGAAAACAGCATTTAAAAAAATTAAGCTTTCTTACACCAGAAATGAACTATTTTATGCGACGTGTAAATTTTTCTATGTAAAACTTGATATTTTCTGAACGAAAATCATCTTTCAGCCTTCAAAAAGTGAGAATTTTTTCTAGAAAAGTGAACTATCCTGTCTGAAAACATTATTTTCCTATACGGAGGACAAACAATTAACTTTTCTGTACAAAAAGCCATTTTTTTTATAAGAAAGTGATTCTTTCCTTATGAAGAGTAAACTTTTCCATATGGAAAAATAACTTTTCTATGCAATAAATGATTTTGTTTGTTTATGGAAAGTTTGGCAAAATTTGCTCTCAATTTTTAATGAACAGAAAGTATTTTCATGATGAATATTTATTGTAAAGCTTTTTCTTAAGATATATTCGATTGTAGCTTGAAAAGAAACGTTATTTATTGCATTGCACGATATCAAACTTTACTCTATTCTGAATACATTACAAATTTAAAAACTGCTTTAATTTGGTAAATTGAAAATTGGCAAACTTATATTTAATTTAAACTGAGTCCTTTTGAATTGCCCCACTCTCCCTCAAACTGACGTTGATTGCCAAATTTGTATTAGATATTGATATTTAATAATATTTAGATATTTAATAACATAATATATAATATTTAGATATTTAATAAAAATTGGCTGCATGTAATTAATATTGGCACTTGAAAGGTGCCTCAAATTTCCGCGATAATATCTGTGCGTACAAGAAAAAATTACTTTACTAGAGTTAGATAAAAATCGAGTTTGTTCGTTCTTATTATTGCACTTGTTTTAACATATATCACCCTCTAATCCTCATTCACAACTTATAACAATTTTTTAAAATGGCGATTTCTTAATTTTTTTCATCCATCATACGTAAGATTATGTTGAGTGTGGCATTTAAAAGCTTATGAACGTATAAATTAATTCTTTTGTATTTAGACGCAATAAACTGATACCTAACTAAATATTCATACTGTGTTCAATTGTGGGGAAGACTTAATGAAACAGATAGACTAATATTCTTTTTTTGTGGATTATAAATTGACTTTCAATAGATTAGACAAAAATGTTTGAATTCGCCCTTTAATAAATTGATAAGACAAAAATTGTTTAAAATCATGGCTGAGTTTGGTATCCTTGCGAAGATGATACATCTTTATGGAATGATTTCTGTTGTTGGCCGAAGTCTTAAGTAAAAATATGCTGTTGGGAACAGCGGGCCTGCCACCCGAAGTCTTAGGTAAAAATATACAAACAAAAATTGCAAAGTCAAGGATTTAGGCAGATTAAATCTAAGTCAAAGATTCCAAAACTGTAAAAATTGTTACACCGCCATTTGAAATCTGATTGTAATGTTTTGCATATCGTTGTTCATAGTTTGGTAAAAGCTATATTTTCAGTCATTCTTCACTTCGGCATCAAATTATAATAGTGACTTCCGATATGTTGATTCCTTCCCTCCTCTAATATCCAATTTTATTTTTAAGGTTTTAAAGACGTATGAAACTTTCGATTTTATTACAGATGTTTAAAGAAATAACAACATACTGATGTCTTAAATTCGACTCTTTGCACCTAAATTAATTGGAATTGCTAAGTTCTCTTCTCTTTTCCTTAATATACAAGCTGACTGACTAAACTTGTTATCCTTTTTTTCGTTATGGGGACCGATCCACCGTAATAAAACATTTGCTTTCAAAAACAGATATTGCCCATTTATCTAAGAAATGACCGTTCATGTTTCTCAAACTGTTCGCCTTCTCACTTAAGTTATCACCGAATAGATGCCTATAATTATTATCGGTGAATATTTGACCGAAGATCAAAAGTCGGGAGCTATTTATGCATACTTGTGAATCCTTCCCCAAAATGAAAATAATAAAATTTCCACATTCCACACTGTAAATCGTATAGACTTGATTTCGATCTTTGAAAATCTCCATCCAGATGGTATCTTGGAGAAATTCGTATCACTTTGTCTAGTTATTTTTAGCCTCAGAGGCACTTTTCTCTAATTTCAACGTTTGATTTCGTTTTCAGGAAATTTCAACTTGCCAACTTTCTAGAGAAATCAAAATTTTATGAAAATTTTTATATATTTATAATATTTTTTATTTTTTTTTTTTATTGATGGCAGGTTGCGGGTCAGATATTTTTTTTTTCTCTGCAGCCTCATGGAAAAAGTGAAAACTTTTCATATATGAAAATGTAATGGCAAAACATAGAGCAAAAACAAATCAAAAAAAAAAAAAAAAAGAAAAAAAAAACACATAATGGGAAACGTGAAATGGAAAACAAACTTTACGAAAAATTTGTTTCTTTGTCATAAAAATAGTCAAGTTTTCCAACAATGCTGCTTTTGCTGATTCTCATTTCTTTTTCTTTTTTTTTTTTTTTTTTTTTTGACAGACATCGACTTATTGGCATCGTGACAAAGCATATATTTTTACAACCCAGAGGACATAAAAAACAAGACTTATTTGAATGGAAATTATGGCAATAGAGTTTCTAAGGGAGCAACTGACAACATTTTATCCTTACAAAGTTGAAGTAAATCTAAAATCTAATTATATTTTTCTTGTTGTTTATTAAAAGAAGACGAAAAACATGAATTCAAAATGAAATCGGATTGTGCATAAATTTGGGGTTTGTTAGTTGTTTAATAATGCCTGCAAATTAAATAATGGCAACAAATTTATTTAGCACAAATTGTTGTTAATTTACATTAAAATTTGTTGAATTGTTTCCAGAGAGCTGTATTTAATTAGAATTTCTCTGGATGGTTATGTGCCAACCAAGTTAATTGAATGAAACTGATGATGAGACTATTGAAGGTCTGTAGAAGTTGAGTCCTCTCTCAAACAATAACAGGGACACAACACGAATTTACGTTTACCTACACGCCTATTATCGTCAATGGCACTCTGGCCTCAGGCCCACAGCCCCATAGCCAAATTTGGTATTCAAAACTCTATTAGGCAGAGGCAGACACGCAATGGTCCATTGTTGCCACATGTTAGCTAGAATGTTGGCAATGAGTGGACGGAAGGATAAACAGACAACAGGCGAACGAACGGATGTGGGATTGGTTGTTAGCATGAGTGGTTCTATAAATATTTAAGCCCTTGTCTAACTATCAGCTATAAGTATCATCGTGAACATCACCATCGTCATCACAAACGCCAGCATCATCATCAACATCAACATCAGCAACGTCGTCAACAGAAGTGTACAGGCAGGCCACTCTCCCACTCTAACCTCCATCAGCATCAGCATCAGCACCAGCAACAGCAACATCAGTTCATCTTCTGGCTACCTCCCCATTTGTCCCCTTGCATTATTTCACACCATTCGGTATCCTTTATATACACCAACAACAATAGCTATAGGAACACACTTAGTATTCAACAGCATCCCTGGCCATAGCAGTACAACATTCACATTCCCCCACATCCATCCTCCGTGGCCATCGTCAGCCATCAGCCATCAGCAACCAGCGACCAGCCCCGCCACATCAAAATCATCCACCATCCACTACCACTTCAGTCATTGTGTCCATCACTCGTAATCCCCTCATCATCTTTATGGCCATTGAAATAAAACGTTTTTAATTTTGTGGAAAACGCTGTCCACAAGCTTTTTGTTGTTTGTTAAAAAGCTTTTAAAAACTATGCGAAAAATAAAAGTTGGTGCAACAGGAAAACTTTTTGGACACTGTTACCAAATTAAAGCTTGAATGGAACTTAATTACTTGTTCTCAATGGCATTTATGAACTATAAAGAGTAAATGAACAGAATGTCACAATTTCAGAATGGTGTTCAATTTTTAGTAATACTTCAGAATGAAAACAAAGAACTTCCTAAATAATAGTACATGCCATTCGTCAGGAAGGTATACTACTTTGTTTGTTTATAGTTTTTGATTAAATGAAAGAGAATGGATCTTATATTGATAAATGTTCTATTTAATGTCGGCAATTATGCCGAGCCGAAATGCGAGCCCTTTTAAGCACATTTTTCATTAAATTCTCGCACATTTCACACAGTATTTCATTAATTTCATCACGAATATTTGGTTTGAGTTGCTCAAGCGTTTCTGGTTTGTTTGCATAAACCTTGTTTTTTAGATATCCCTACAAAAAGAAATCCGGAGCAGTCAAATCAGGCGACCGTGGTGGCCAATCAACATCACCATTTCTTGACATAATTTGTTGTGGAAAGAGGTCTAGCAATAATTCCATTGTAATTCTGGCTGTATGCGATGCTGCACCGTCTTGTTGATACCACATGTTAATCAATCCCAAAGCATGCAGTTGTGGTATTAAAAATCATTTTACGATATCGCTCCCCGTTGACAGTTACTGTTACGCCGTTTTCACTTTCCTCCTGACCAAATGGATGACTTTTAATGGACGCAAAAGTGACTGATGAATAATTTAAGGGGTTTCCATTGCCCAGAACCGACTTTTCTGTTCATTCACATATCCATTCAAATGAAAATGGGTCTCGTTACTCATTATGATTTTTTCATGAAAATCGGGGTTGTCATGGGCGAGCTGTAACATCTTATTGGCATATGCACGGCGGCGTAAATGGTCTTGTGGTAAAAGCTCTTATGTCAACTGAATCTTAAATGAAAACAAATGCAAATCCTAGTGTAAAATTTGATGTTTGATAAAATATTTTAACGATTAAAACATGTTGGTTTATCGAATATTTTTACCATTATAAATTTGCCACGTCTCTACTTTACGACTGCCAAATATGAACCGTCAAGGCTAATTTTTACCAAAATGGCGGCAAAACAATGTAATATACCTTCCCGACGGACACCCTGTATGTAATAGGTGGAGTAGAAGTTATTCCTAACAACATTTTTATAGCTTTTTACTACATTTTTATGCACAAAAACAGAACTTTGAATACTTAATTATTCACTTAATGTGCCCCCAAACGTAGAAGATAAATGACAAAATACCGTAAATTCGATGGAAGATATTATTATCAAAATTAAATACCAGTACTATTATAAATTTTAGTAACCATTACAAATGTACAAATTTAAAAGCCATAATAGTTCCCGTAATCAAACAAAAAAAAAAAAAAAAAAAAAAAGACTCGAACCACAGATCACGGTTTGTTGTAGTTACTCGTGTGATATTCATTTTCCGTAATTGTAATTGGACTTTCGTAAGTGACCTGTATTAATCATAAAATTAATACTAAAACCTCAATCCTAGTACATTTAATAACAAACGTCGATCTTGTTTCATTATACCTGTGCTTGCAAGGGGAGACGGCTTAACTTATATTTTATTGTTTGAAAATGTTGAGTGTTTTGCAGCAAAATCGCTGTTATGAAAATTTGATGTTACTTTCGAAATATATGTGGAATTTTGAAATGTTGCTTAAACAACCAGCGTCATTTTAATGACCTAAATTATAGCAACAATTAAAAGCGTAAAGGCAATTAAAAGCTTTGAACTCTTCAAGTCACCCGGACTCAATATGATTTCGCCAAGTGAGCTACAAGCGGTAGTTGATACGCTGATTCCATGGCTTGAGAAACTCTATATCGGCTGTATCGATCTAACATACATATATCCCTGCTATGTGGAGGGAGACCAAGGTGGTCTTTATTCCCAAAGCCGGGGAAACCTCCCATACGGGACTAAAAGATTTTAGACCTATCAGCCTGTCATCGTTTCTTACAAGGGTAAGTCCATTGAGACTTCCCTGCAAGACTTGGTCGGATTCATCGAAGGTTCACTCGCCGTCAAGGAGTATACTTTGGTAGCCTTTCTAGATATAGAAGGGGCATTTAATAACGTTTCTTCTGATACAATAGTCACAGCATTATCAAACCTGGGAGTAGACGTCAGTAATAAGGGGCTACTGTACGATCTTCTTACGAAGAGAATTATCAGGGCTAAATTAAGGTCGTTCGACCTGAACAGATTTGTCAGTAGGGGAATACCACAATGTTATATTCTATCCCCCTATTATGGAACCTCGCTCTGAACAGTATTTTAATCTCTTTAGAGGAGGCTGCTGTCAAAGATGTCACATACGCAGACGATGTGACATCAGAGACATCCTTCAAAGATCCCTTCTGAGTGTAACGGTCTTGGAGTAAATTCCAACAAGACCGAAGTGGCCACAGTGGCGCTCTAAGCGTGCAAGGGGACAATAGGGAAACAATGGGGATTAAGGCCTCACGTTATTCACTGGTTGTATACTGCAGTAGTAAGACTGATAATGTTGTATGGAGTTATCGTCTGGTGGAAGGCTCCTGAGAGGTCGACATACTGTAGGATACCGGACAAGGTCCCAAGGATGACTAGTATGTGCATCACAGGTGCGCTTCGAACCACCCCATCCAATGCACTAAATGTAATTTTGCATTTACTACTCTTAGACATAATTAGTATGCAGACTGCCGTAGCTACAGCAGTAAGACTAAGAATGCTGTCATAGTGGTCAAACAGTGGTGATCCTTAACATGGTGCCTGACATAACACACACTTTGGCTGAACCACTGTTCGACAAGAAGTACCATATACATATACCAGATAGAGATACATGGAAATGCAGAACTCCTGGTATAAGACTACATATGTCGACTTCTACACTGACGGCCCAAATTAAATAATCAGGTAGGTTTCAGCGTCTACTCCAAAGACCTAGGGCTCAGTATAGCAAGAAGACTATCTGATCACTGTAGTGTTTATCAGGCCGAAATTTTGGCCAATAGGGAAGTGGCAGAATGGCTGAGATATAACATCCTCACGACGGTGGGGATTAACATATTCTCTGACAGTCAAGCTGCCATTAAATCCCTGGATTCTGGCTTCCTGAACTCAACATCCTGAAATCCTGCAGATTTCTTAGCGAGTTGGCTCAGCATTACAACATTCACATTATGTGGGTGCCGGGCCACAGGGGCATACCAGGGACTGCAGAGCAGACGAGCAGGGATGATTAGGGACAACCTTACAGACTCCAGCCGCTCCTACTGCAAAATGGAGCATTTTTAGCATCAAATGGTAGGTGGACGTCCGTCCAAGGCTGTAATCAATCTAGACAGATGTGGCCTCAGCTAGATCTAAAGTGTTCACACACACTGCTGTCGCTATCACGATCTGACGTCTCATTACTTGTTTTCGTCATGACGGGACACTGTCTGATTAGAAGACATGCTGTGAGATTGAAGGTTGGGACTAGTGACTTCTGCAGGAGCCATAGAGATAAAGAGGAGGAGCAAGGTGTCACCTTCTCAACACTGGGCTTTTATTTCTTTAGGGACCTTGGAGATCTGGACGATATAGATATTGTCCGATTTAAGAGCTTCTTGAGGCGCTCAGGATGGTTCAACGGGGAAAACTAGGGACATCCACATCTCTAGTTTCCGTGGTATCACAATGGACTATGTAGTCTAAGTGAGTTTGTCTATTCAGACTGCCACACAGACCTAACCTAACCTAACATAATAACAAAAAAAAAAAAAAAAAAAAAAAAAAAATGTGGTTTTCATTAATATTTGAAGATATTAAATAATTGTTTGGAAGCCGCTGTTTTCAGAAATGGCCATAACTTGTGATTTATACGTAGTTTAGGATTAAATATGCATCTGAATAAGATCTTGGGGGCCAATTCATAGAGCCAAGTCGAGAGATAAGCTGCTCACCAAATTCATCTCTCAACATATCCATTGCTTCGCGAGCATGTTGCACCGTCCTGATGAAACCACGTGTTAACCAAGTTCAACTCAGCCAATTGGGGCAAACAAAAAAAAAATGCGTATCATGGCTCTATATCGTTCACCGTTGACGGTAACGTGTCTTTCACAGTCGTCTTCGTCTTTGAAGAAAAATGGACTGATGATGCCACCAGCCCATAAACCACACCAGACTGTCGTATTTTCGGGATACATCGATAATTCATGTATGGCATGTGGCTGTTCATCATTACAGATGCGACAATTTTGCTTGTGTACGTATCCGTTCAGCAAGAGATGAGCCTCATCGCTGAACACAATTTTTCGATAAAACAGCGGATCTTTATTGAGTTTTTGTAAGGCCCATTCACCAAAAGTTGGACGTTGTGGTAGGTCATTCGGCTTCAGTTCTTGCGTGAGTTAAATTTTATAGGCTTTCAAACCAAAATCGAGGTGTAAAATTTTCCTTGTGGTTGAGTAACACATGCCCAATCGCTGAGATCGGCGACGAATTGACAATTCACGATCGTCATTAACACTGGTCGCTACGGCTGCAATATTTTCTTCGGTACGCACTTTTATGTCCAAAAAAGTAAATTTCGTGCGAAATTTGGAGATAACAGCGCGAATTGTTGACTCGACAGGTCGATTATGACGATCATAAAATGGTCGTATCAAACGATGCAAATTTGTCACAGAGCACGAATTTTGATAATAAATTTCAACGATTTGCAATCGTGGCTCGTTTGTTAGTCTTTCCATGATGAAATGGCAGAGTATACTGTACACTTTTTACTTTGACAGATGACGATTATACGCCATTACCAACCAGTGTTGCCAACCTGAAAAACTTAAATCTAAAAAAATCACACTGTATAATGTGGAATTATTTTTATTTTAATTAAATCCTTTAAATGACCGTGGGGAAATTTCTACGAATTGTTCCATAGTGAACATCAAACTATTTCTACACATTTTGGCTGAAGTTTTTGAAAACCGATCTCAAAGCATAGGCAAGATGCAGTGGTGGGGCGCGTTCTCAGTAACCGATTTCTGGCAATCATTTTCAATACAATACTGTTTATGAATGCCTCCGGAATAATATTTCTAATTTGATAAAATTTAATCTTTTGTATCTGCTTTCATCTTCACGCAGCTGAATGACATAAATATACTCATTGTTTGCACGAATGGTTATATTGACGTCATAAATTTAGTACAAAAATTTTAGTACTAGTACTAAATTAACAATAATTGTCTCATGTTAAATACAACAAGATCTTTACTAGGATTTGGACAATTTCTCTACTTGTACACTTTCTATATGCTTAAATTTTGTGGAATTTTGATGAATTTATAAAAAATATGATCTCACACCAACATCTTTTTAGCAAACAGGAGCTTACAATTTACCTGACCACTGGGCAATTTTTGTACTAAACTAATTACTAGTAATGAATTTGCAAAAACATTCATATATTGATCGTCGAACGATTTTTTTGAAAAGTTTTGTAGACTTTAATTTTTAAATTTTCCAGCTGCTATATTTTTTTCAAAATCCGGTCTGGAAATGATGTAGGATTGGGATGTGATATTAATCCAGTGTCTTACTCGATGTGAAGATTTTTGGGGGGGGGAGTTATTTTTTTTTTTAATTCTTATGAATTTTATAAAAATTAATGTTTCTATTAAATACAAAGTTTGCATAAATTTATTTTTGTTGTAAGAAAAACCTTGAAAAGCAGTCACATTACCCAAGGGAAGTTAAAGACACAATGTTTTCGAAGGGAAATCAATTAGGCGATGTAAGGATAACTCTAATGCTAGTACAAAAAATTTAGTACAAGTACTAAATTTCCAAAAACCATCCCATATTGAACTTAAAATGATTTTTATAATTATTTAAAACATATTTCTTACATATTTCAACTTTTTTAATTTCAGTCTGTTTGTCATTTCAACGAATACAAATAATTTTTCACAAAACACATTTACCGGCGTTAGAGTACTAAATTCCTTCAGTCTTTTGTTTCATATTGTTTAGCACATGACCAAATTTTAACATGTCAGAGGATATAAATATTTTCCCTTAATGTTAGATATTGCACATACTTTAGTACTTTTCTAAACTGTAATGCTTTGTAATTATATTATGCTCTAATTGCATTTCAATTTTTCACATGTATTTTTACTTGTTACACAGCCTAAAATATGTACGAAAAGTATTATAAATATATTTTATGAAACTAAAAGTTTTATGCATTAAAACATTTAATTCCCAAGTATATGCGATGATGTACATATACATTAAGGTGAGTCGCAGTCCATATAAGAAATCAATTTCAAATCACAATCTGAAAATATAATTTGGATGATTTACTGGTGCTTTAAAAAGTATTGTGTCTCTGGATTAGGTTATTTGTCAACGATTATTTGTCATTCGTATAAAGGAGTTTTTTTTGGACATGATTGATGTCACACTTTTGCCATAAATTGTTGCCGCTTTAGAAGATTTAAGGGAGTCCTTAAATTTGGCATATCTATTTTTCGCTGTCTATCTTATGGGAGAATAATGAGTGTTTCATAAACACGTTTTTAATGTTTCCCTTAATATTTGTAATAAAATTGTTATAACTTCTTGTTATTTGCAAAATCATTATTTATTAAACATCGCTTTGAAAATTTAATTTAACTTTTAATTCAATATGCTGTCGAACACGTTTTTTGTGCTTTTGCATTATCAAAATTTTTATTTCATAAATTTTTTACTTCCAATATAGTAAATTAAAATTCGGAGTAGCGTTTTAAGTCAAATTGAAGTAAAAAATGGCTTTCAAAATACATTTGTTACATTATTACTGACCTCATCTAACGTAATGTTAATAATGTTCTAAAAACCATTATTAATCTTATATAATATACAGGGTTGCCCATATTCGACGGACCCATGTTTAAAAAAAAAAAATCAAAGAAAAAAATAAAAATTTGGCGGTTGGCAATCTTATTCATTTAATTTGTTCCAAGTAGATTTGTTTACATCAATTTTTGAATATGATGTCTCTCAAATGGCCGCCTCTGGCGTTGATGGCGTATTGTGCCCTTTTTGCAGCATTTTCCATCGTTTTCGCCAACATTTCGGCCGGAATAGCGGCTATTTCTTCACGAATGTTGTCCTTGAGCTCTTCTACGGTCCTTGGCTTGTTAACGTAAACCTTTGACTTCAAATGTCCCCACAAGAAGAAGTCAGCGGGCGTCAAATCGGGCGAACGCCGTGGCCAGTCCAAATCGCCACTTTTCGACATCAAACGGCCCGGAAACAAATTCTTCAGAAAATCGATTGTTATGCGACTTGTGTGCGGTGGAGCGCCGTCTTGTTGAAACCAGAACTGCCTCATACGCTTTCGACGAATAATTGGCATAACAAAATTGGTCATCATGTCGCGATAACGCTCCTGGTTGATGGTAACAGCATGGCCATTTTCGTTTTGGAAGGAAAACGGCCCAATGACCGTTTTCGCACTAGCGCCGCACCAAACTGTGACTTTTTCGTCATGAAGAGGCAATTATTGAATCTCCTGAGGATTTTCAGTGGCGTAAATACGGCAATTTTGCTTATTTACGGTCCCATTCAATGTGAAATGGGCTTCATCGGACATGATAATTTTGTTCCAAAATTGCTCGTCATCATCGGTCATTTCGATGACTCGTTGGGCCCATTCCAATCGACGAGGCTTGTCCGCAGGCAACAATCTTTGCGTCAATTGAATTTTGTACGGGAACACAAATCAACGCGAATGATCCGTTGTAAAGTGGACCGAGCCATGCCCAACTGCTGAGAACGGCGTTTTTGGGATGTTCTTGGGGACCTCTCAACGCTGGCTCGTATGGCAGCGATATTCTCGGCCGATCACCTTGGTCGACTTTTATTTGGCCTCTTCGGATTAGAAAGAGCCTCACCAGTTGAAAATTTTTCGTATAAACACTTAATGGTGTTCTTAGAAGGCGCACTTCTCACATTTTTTAATATTTTAAAAGCACGTTGAGTTTTCACAATTGACTTCTTCTGTTGAATGTAAATTTCAACTATTTCAGAGTGCTCGCGTGGCGTGTATTGTTCCATGGTAAAAATCTGCTTGGACTGACGCTTCAAACGCGGTATGTCATTAAGCGATCTGACATCTCTGTCAAAAGTTATGGCGTTGCCAGATGGGTCCGTCGAATATGGGCAACCCAGTATAAACTAACTTAACAAAACTATTCCAAAATCTGTATACTGCACCTATTCTAATATTCCTCACTGTGAACTAAACTATATTGTATCTTAACTCCCACCATCTTAACCCCTGGCATATTTACTCCACAACATCAGCCTATGCTAATTACTGTTGTTGTGTTTTTGTTGTTTTGTTTGAAACAAACAAAGAGATTAAACTAATTCGTTTATTGCCCTTGAATTGCATTGGTGACGTCGATGCATGCTTGCGTCGCTGCTCATGCTGTTGCTGATTTGAAGCCGGCATTACATTGGCACAAGAAGATAAACTTCACTCAAATCAGCAACATTTGTAGCTCAGTGAAATTTTAGCAATTTCAAATGAGTCACTTCTTTTCTGGATCTTTGAATAGTCAACAAAAAAAAACTTGCTAAGTAATTTAATAATATTATGTAATATTCAAATAAAAAGTTCCTGTTCTTATCAATATTATATAAAGAAAAATTCGGTTTTGTTCTACCGGGCAAATTATAGCTTATTGATAATCACAAAGAATTTTTGGAATTAAATACCTCATGGGGACGTTAAAGAAATAGGATAGCTTTGATACAAGTACAAGAAATTTAGTACAAGTACTAAATACCAAAAAAAAAAAAAAAAAGAAACCATCCCATATTGATCTTCAAACGATTTTGGCAACTTTTAAACTATTAGATATGTTTCTCACATATTTTATTTATTTTTTTTAAATTTCTTTCTGTTTCAATAAATTAAAGGTCAGAGTGGTATCCATGGTGGCAGTGAAGTAAAAAGTGGTTTTTGACATTTTCAAAAGAAATTTGTATAAACTGTGACCGGAAAAGCAGCCTTGGAGTTAAATTAATTTCATTGAAAACATCTCGAGAAAGGCTTTAGAACATGACTACGAAAGTTACTTTCTCGACTAATATAATAGATCAAAAGGAAAGAAATATAAACAATATATAAAATAACAAATATAATTATTTCCGCAATATAAAATTTTACAAAAATACATTGTCAAACAAATAATATCTTTAAAAAGAATAATTTTGTGGATTGATTTTAAAAAAATTTAACTCATGGACAACTTAATTCAGTTACGAAATACTTTGCCAGACTATCATTAAATGATCCAAATTTAATTTTTGATAGATGATCACAGAAATCTATTTTCGCGACCCGCCTTAATAACCAAGTATTCATAAAGTACAGCAATTTGTGTAAAATTCTGTTCATTCATTTATGTCTCTTTACATATTTTTACAATGTTATTAAATTTTATGAAATTATCCTCAATTATGTTGTTTTACACAAATGCTCTCGTTGTTGCTGTTTGTTTTTTTTTTTTTTCATTCTTATTTCTGAAATTTAAGCAAAAATTCGCTTTTGCGGTTATGAACGCCAAATTGTGCTGAGTGAGGATAGGTGGTCACTTGCGATGCTGAGGGTAATTTTGGAGGTACCCTAAAAAATAACATGACAAATGTAAATGTGGTTAATTAACTTTATTTGGTTTTTATTATTATACAACAGCAGAGTTAAACTGTTCATAAACTAAATATGCATTTAATACAGAAATAAAAAATTGCTGGTTTAAAATTGTGCAGAATGTTGTAGTATTGCATTATAAATGGGTATTAAAATCATTTGTGGTTAAATTTATTAGTTAAAAAGGTTTTACGGGTAATTAAACTGAATCGAAGATAGAAAGGGTTAAAAATTTGTGGGAGATGTTTAATCAAAGTCTAAACAAAATTGCACATATAATCTGGCATTAAACAGTGGTCTGAAATTGTGTTAATTATCAACTATAGTTAAACACCAAACTAACTTTTTAATTAACTTTTTCGATATTCATAAAATTGTTGGAATCAAGACCATAGTCGTGCCTACAGTTTTATATCAGAAATTACACTACTTATCAAAAAGCGAATGATTGATATTAATTCCATACACGAATACGTATGTGTAATCTTATCATGTCCTACTCAAACTCAGAGGTTCGTTTTTTTTTTGTTCTGCGATATTTCTGGAACTAAAAGTCGCTGCATATCGAAAATATCTGGCATTAATATCAGTCATATCTTCTATAGTAACATTCACTTAGTCCGATATAGAAACAATAGCAACATGAAGCTATCAACCATGCTTTCCGTATTTGTTGTGTGGATTACAGTGACTTTGAAACTGAGCGCAAATTTATTTAAATTGGCTTAATCTGCGGGACTCACTTTAAACAGGTTGTTATTTTTTTTGCGTGAATTTAGTTCGCACCAA
Organism: Philornis downsi; assembly: GCA_019455685.1. Lineage (NCBI taxonomy): Eukaryota > Metazoa > Arthropoda > Insecta > Diptera > Muscidae > Philornis > Philornis downsi. The sequence continues at coordinate 1,670,853 of JAHXMU010000129.1, forward strand.
CTTTTTGCATACCATAAAGCGTACGATTAATATTAACATCGATTAAGCAAATTAACTGTCTAAAGTAAAGGGTAGGGTTTGTTGAAATTTTGCGGCATTTTAAAACTAAGTATTGCTGTAAGATACATAAGATACATAAGCTAATTTTAATCATATTCTCTATAACACCAGCAAAGTCATGCTTCGTGTACATCTTTCATGTACCAGAAACTGATTACATTTTATTTTATATTAACCGAAGTTGTGACATCATTATCATCATTGGACTTTCTCATTTCTATTAGTCTCTTTTATCGGCGTTTTAATAAATATCGTCAAATTTAATGTGCTGCATATTTTCAGGCATTCGTAATATGAAACTAATAATTTGGCAGACTGTATCTACAAATAATTAAATTAAGCCAGTCATACCGAGCAAATACCATCCTCAATCCCTCGATGAACATTAGCAGGCAAAAATTGTTTAGTGTGTGTGCATAATGGCTCAGTATACTTTCAGGCTTGTGGATTTTAAATTAAATTATTAGAAGCATAATTTTGGAGGTTTTAATATTAACATCAATGCAATATTATATAAGCATTTCCACTTTAGCAGTCATTAGCGTATTGGTGCAGACATGATTTACCAAAATCATATAAAGTCCTAAAATTACAAAAATTCATACACAATTTCATAACATTTATATAACACAGTGAGACGAACGCTAATTTTGTTAGATTCGAGAGCAGTAGAGAGTATAGGGTGGGGGAATGCTTTAGCTTTCCAAAAATGCGACATCATTCGAAATTCATTTTTTAAACTTGTTAAAACCTTGAATCTCCCTTGTTTTTGGGACATGTTTCAAGCTTATGGTCTCACAATAGACACAGTATTTTGGGGTGGCAGGAACTCATTGGGTCTTCCCCAAACCATCTTTCGTTCCTAAGGTCCCCCTTGATTTGTGCTGTACAACAGAACAAATTAAGTATTAACAAATGTTCGTTTTGGTAAGAAAATAGTGCTGTGAGACAGCAAACAAAGTAAATACGTGTTTGGCATGCAAGAAATGGAGAAGTGTTGTATTTGAGAAACATCGGGGAAAAACGAAAGAAACAAGTAGAAATAAAGAAGGACGAAACGTAAAAAA
>JAHXMU010000129.1:1671989-1716022 GCA_019455685.1 Philornis downsi
CCCCGTAGAGTTCAAAGGTCCCTGGCTTGGCCGTAAGGCGAGAACTCGTCTTTTTTTGTTTTGTCCGCAGCACATGAAATGAGTCACTCTACCAATTTGGCAGCGTTTAACACGCAAATATTCCGTATTTTTTTTGCAGCTGCTCCTTTGGCTGTCAAACGTTTTTTCAGGTCATCATTAAGCTTTAAAGGCCGTAATGTTGTCAAAATAATGCCGATTTTTGTCAAAGAAATTTAAAAAAGTGTACAATGGAAAAAATGATTTGATTTCAATGTAAAACAAAAAGTTAAAATGCAGTTCCTAGAAATTGCCCCAGCATTTCTTAGAAATTTCATTAAATTATTTCTTTTCTCTTAACTACATCTCAGAATTGCAAAAGATCAATGAAATGCCATCGCTTGTTCGCATGCTCAAAAACGGCTGCAGCCATTTGATTGCGAGATCTCCCCCACTGTGTCTTAAGGAAAAGACAATTTTCTGGAAATGTTTTCTTATGCTCAAAAACAATTTTGTTAAGTTTGTACCTGATACGAAAAATGTTGCTGTTGAGTATTTCAAATTTAATTTATTATATGCATTTTCATAAAATTTAGGCAATTGAGAAATTGTCCCAGCATTTCTAAGAAATTTCATTAAATTACTGCTTTTTTCTTAAGTACACTTCAGAATTGCAAAAGATCAATTAAATGACATCGTTTGTTCGCATGTTCAAAAACGGCTCCAGCCATTTGATTGCGAGGCTGCTTCTACTGTATCTTAAGGAATAGACAATTTTCTGGAAATGTTTCTTTATGCTCAAGAACAATTTTGTTAAGTTTGTACCTGATACGAAAAATGTCGCTGTTGAGTATTTCAAATGTAATTTATTATTTGCATTTTTACGAAATTTTAGCAATTAAGAAACTTTCCAATTTAATTAATATTAATCATACACCTTATATTCCTTCTGCATTATAATAAGTATACTTAATATTAATTAAGTAGAATTGTTAACTAATTACTTATATTTTTTTAATTTAAATGTGATATGAGGGAAAACAGAATGCTGTGATAAGAACTGGGAAACATAAGGTAAACGAAAAAAAATTGATTTCAATTAAAAATAAAATGCTTAGTGGCAGTTTCAAGTAATTGCGTTCTAAGCGTTCCACTGAAATTTCATTAAATACCTACTTTTCTTTTCAAAATGACTTACAAGTACAGGCGATTAACGACAGCAAGTCCTTTGACTGTGTATTTATTTAAAGTAGCAGGAAAGACACCGGTTATTCAGTTTAGAAATCTATCCTTCCTTGGAGAACAAACAATTTTCTAAGAAATGTTTTATACTTAAGTTTGAGTCTGATGTACAAATTATTGTTTGTATATATATTGTTTATACATATGTTTAAAACATATTGTATTATTTCCATTTCTAAGAAATATTAGAAATTGAGAACCTTTGCAATTCCAATAATATTAGTCATAAATTAATAATATTAATCATTATCATAAATCCTATCGTTTTGTAGTACGTATACGCGTATTATACCGAACCTGAACAGAGAATATTTCTTACGAACTAAATTTTTTTTTTTTTCGACAAATTAGACTTTGAGTTTGACTTATAAGATACGTCAAGCAATGTAAACGATTAAATAACAAAAACAGCTTACGGTCATGATGCGCCCTACACTCTCATTTCTTTGAAATATGTATGCTTAATATAAATTAAATAAGAACATCACTATGATATATAATATGAGTTTTAAAATAAAGATGTATGTAGAATGTAGCCGAGTTCTCTTTTGTTGAATTTTTGCAAATGAATTACATTCTCGGAAAAGTATTTCTTTGGGATAAAATCGACAACCTCTTCGGTTATGTATCAATTATGCTTAAGCACGTTATGGATTGCGATATATCGAGGCTCAAATTTGGAAAATTTTTATGTTTTCGTGGCAATCATTTCAATGATTCTAATAATAGAAATTGTCGACACTAACAGCACATACTTTGATACCAGGGATACATTTATATCACAAATGTCCTTTTAACCTATGTATCTTAAAAAAAAGTACCACTTAACTATATTTGTCGTTGACTCTTCTCCTTCTCTGAAAATGGGTTATCTTGTTGCTTTCGAAACGGTAGAGGTTTTATAAAAGTCGAGACAAGTCTAACGCACTTTTGTACTCACATAATGTTTATTCCGAGAAGGATGCAACTATTGTTTAAAGTTTCAGTATGCTTTTCATTAGAGGCTTATAGGAGGCATTAGCTTTCAAAAAGCAAAGTGAGTCGTTCTTTTGGCATAAAAATTAGATACCTCTGATGTCTCGTTTCTTTTAGGAAGCCTGCTGCAAGTCTTCTTTTGGCATCTATTCCATCTAGATTCTTTCACCGTTAAGTTTAGGAGAAATTATGCCGCAAAGCCTTATTTTTGACTTATTTTCTATTATAGGAAATTTTCTTGACAACAGAGTGTGGTCCTTTTTTAGGCTTTTCCAATTTTTGGTAATGTGAAGCTGCGGTGGGCTAGATGACATCATTTCGGTCTATTACCCTGTCTTTGGAAGTCATGCTAGCTACACTTCATCTCCATTTCATTTCAAGACCAAGGCTAAGGACTAAGAATAGAGACTAAGACTAATGATTAAGACTAAAGAGGAAATCCTTCCCTCTTTGCTTGTAGCGGAAGGTTTTGAAAAAAAAAACGACGAGTTTTCGGTGGATTATCAAACAAAAGACATTTTTTCCAGAAGGCATTAAAGATGTAGATTTTTTCTTTTTTTTTTTTGGAATGCGTAAAAAATTAGAAGGAACAGTCTTAAAATTTGTGATTTGCGAATCTGAAAATATCAAATATTTTGATTGAAGATAATTGGAAAAATACAAAATTTGAGTAGATTGAAAATGAAAATTTTTTAGCATGAAATATTTGAAATTAATTTTTTTTTCCATGAATTTTGGTTTTATTGAATTTTTGCCTATCTGTTCAACATATCGAGCTAATTGTTCCTATGTCCATTAACAACACATATATAATAAACAATAATATAATAAATTTAAATATTTGCAACATCTTTTTCCAATTGAATGATCATTTTTTGCGTTATATATTCTTCATTTTATGAAGAGTTATTGGCGATGTTCTGGGAAAATTTCTTTACAAATGTCTGTGAGTTCACAGACAAGTCAAATATTGTGGGGTTTCTTTTGATTTTATCATTATTTGAGTTAATAGTTTCAGCTAATCGTAATATTACGGTTTATGATTTATTTACATCAAATTGCACATTCAACAATATTATGAATCAACGCCATTGATGAACAGCTCTTACTGTTTTGTTTTCGAATCTCGTAATATGCACTCAGATTTGTAAAATTCAAAATACTCTTCATTTTTCTTATTATGAAATTTAATTCTCTTGAAGTTTATTTCCGGATCAATCTTTTGGTGTGTAAATTGAAAGATAATGGCACCAGTTCACGAAGCATTGCCTGCCCCAAAATCCATTGTGTGTTTGGAGTTTCCGCACCATGGTTTACTACAAGTTGTGAACAGTATTTCCATCATGTTGCAAATATACCGAAATCAACATATAATTTATATTTACAATCCGCGCCACCAGAATAGGTTCAAGCATTTTGGCGGAAACAACTGCAAAGTGCTGCAACAATAAGGGGTGGAGAGGGCTGTGTCATTATGATGAGTGGAAAATATTTACCGTACCACTGTGGGGACTACTTTTGTTTACCCGTCAAAAATGCATACATTAAATGTGCGTCCCCGGAATAGGTTCAAATAAAACAGTAATAATTTTTATTATAAAAAGATATTTTTTTTAATATTTGTTCTTATTTTGACAGTAGGTTTAACTAAAATTAATAACTTGTACTTCCGCCTTTGCTTAAAATTATCTCATAAATGCGTTCAGGCATTAATTTGTACAGGCACGTGATATATTCTATGTTAATCTCATTCCAAGCTTCTTTTATCGCCAAAATTAAAGTGGCTTTATCATCAAATTGTCGACCGGACTCGTATACGTTTCTTGCAAGCCATCCCCACATGTTCTCGATAATGTTATGGTCTGGCGAGTACGGTGACCACTCCAAGACATTGACGTTTTGCTCGCTTATCCATGATTTTACGGCCGTTGCATTGTGGATAGGAGCATTATCTTGTTGAAACGTCCATTGTAAGGGCCCAAAAATGTTTGAAAAATCCGTAAAATCCTTTTAGAGTACCCGTTCGTAGCAATTTGCATTCATTTTTGTCGTTAAAAATGTAAATCGACTTGGCCACAGCAGGAGTCGCTCCTTACACCATTACTCCTTCTTCGCAGCTACGCCGACGGTCCAAATGTAATTGTTCTCTTCTTAGATCATAGAAATAAAAGTTATATCCATCCGGGCCACCAAGATTAAATTTCTTCTCATCAGAGAATACGACCGAGTGCCACTCCTTGTTCTAAATCATGTGGTGCTTAGGAAAGTTTTATTGGTTTTCTCTCCGATCGGAATATAATGGAGGTTTTTTCTAAAATTGTTTTCTTTTTAACTACCCGACTCCTTTAATTACTCGCCTCGCTGTAGAAAGACTAGCAGTCACACCCGTTTTAGCCTTACTTTTTGGTACGGAATCAGCAGAGTTGAAGGCAGCCCTGAGGATGGCCCTACGATCTGCAGGCGATGTGGCAGCATGGGTACATCCCTTCACGTTCATTCCATAGCTTTCCTTATCTCTTAAAAATTTGGCTACTACATTTTGGCTTTGTTTCACCCTTTCAGCAATTTGACGAGTTGTAGGCTTTTCATTGCGTAGCACTAGAATCGTCGTTTTTCCTTTGGTGCTAAGAACTTTACCGCGACCCATAATCGTTAGTCAATTAACTTAGGCGTGTAAACTGATAATACCTGTTTTCCCAACAAGCTTATAAAGACTAACTCAATTATCTATCGTTTGTGCTCTTGAACCTATTCGGGTGGCGTATTTTTATGTATACTTTTTAGCTGATAAAAACAATATTTTGCATTAATTTTTAATGCTCTATTTTTTGCAATGATTGATTTCAAAATAAAACTAATGTCTCCTACTGTTTTTGCACTTCACACACTTCACAATTATTTCTATCAAAATGCTTGAACCTATTCTGGTGGCGCGGACTGTATATCATATATTGAGAGCATGATAACTCCTATACAGGCGAAGCGAACTAGCCATTGAAATAGTGCGATATGATCACGTTGGACTTTCCCTTAAGAGCTTTATTTAATCCACGTTGCCCCAGAAGTCAGTACAAATCTTTTCATCAGAGTAATTGAAAATGTTTCTCTCCGAATGCGATATGAACGGTATTACATTGCATACTTAGATCTTGACACAAAACGATTTGTTTTGTTCAATTTCTACATCTGGCAGCCCATATTTCAAAACCCTTTATTTGTAATTATTTTAATAATTACTAATTATTAAAAAAGTATATGAAAGCAACAACAACATAACATTATTTATGAATCCACATTCATTGAGCAAAAGTGCTGACAGAAAATTATGAAAATTTTATATCGTATAGATTATACCAAAATGTTATGTTTTTATATAGTAATTGAGAATAAATTGGAAAGTATATGATGGATCGAAAGTATTCGATTGGATCGGGATGTGCTAAATCGTTTAATTTATTTCAAAGAATTATTGATATTTGGTAGCGAATGAAGTCAATATGCACGCTACATTTGTTCTTAATGGACATGTAAAACATCAGATCGTATTGATCATAAAGAAAATTGAATTAATCATGTTTCACACAAAGAATGAAACTGTAAAATTATTAAAATCAAAGAAAAATCACAAAATTTCATTCAGTGCCAGAATGGCAGAGATATAACGGTTTCACCACGGTGGGGATTATCATATTCTTTGACAGTTAAGCTGCCATTAAATCCCTGGATTCTGTCTTCCTGAACTCTACATCAGCCCTGAAATGTCGCAGATCCCTTCGCGAGATGGCTCAGCATTTCAACATTCACCTTATGTGGTTGCCGGGCCACAGAGACATACTAGGGAACCGCAGAACGACGAGCTGGCAAGACTAGGAACAACCATACAGACTCCAGTGGAGTTGGAGTCCGTGTGCATGCTTCTAGTCACTTGTAAGCTCCTACTGCATACTTAACAGCAAATGATAGGTGGGCGTCTATCTGAGGCTGTAATCAATTCAGACGCAGGTGGCCTCGCTTAGATCTGAAGCATTCACACACACTGCTGTCGCTATCACGACCCAATGTCTCATTACTTGTATCCGTCATGACGGGAGACTATCCGGTTGGAGGATATCCAATGAGACTTAAGGTTGCGACTACTGATTTCTGCAGAAGGAGGAGTCCACAGAGCACCTTCTCTGCAATTGCCCCGCCCTGGCTAACAGGTGGGGATCAATACTAGGCTCTGTTTTCTTTGGGAACCTAGGAGATCGGGACGATATAGACATCATCCGACTTAAGAGCTCCTAGAGGCGGTCGGGATGGTTCAACGGGGAAAGCTAGAGACATCCATATTTCTAGTTTCCGTGGTATCACTATGGACTATACAGTCTAAGTGAGTCTGTCTATTCAGACTGCCACACTGACCTAACCTAACCTAAGTGGTAGTAGTAGTAGAAGATCTCAGTTAGGAAGTCTAATAGTGAAATTATAGCACATATCATTCATGGTATTAAATTCTATTGTGTCGTATGAAACTATAAGTGAAACCAGTGAAATCCATACCTTTCCAATTGCTGCTCATTGACCATTTGGGTTCATTCGCAAAATGCAAGAAGGGCGACACCTATGTCTTATCGACCAGCGTTGCATTCTCCAAGTATTTAATACTTAAAGCCGTTAAAGATATCAAAACTACATCCGTTCTGCTAGCACTAAAAGATGTTACAAGCTATTTTGGATTACATCAGCGTATTGTGAGTGACCGGGGGACTGCATTCACATCTAAGAGATTTGGCGAGTTTTGTGAGGAAAATTAAGTGCAACGCATCAAAACAGCGGTCAGGACTCCCCGCGCAAATGGACAAGTGGAACGTGCAAATCAACTTGTGCTGATGTGTTCAAAATCGTCTACAAGTAACATCAGAGAATGGGACGTCGAGTTGCGCAGCATTCAATGGGCCGTAAATTCCCAAAAGTGTAAAACCACTGGTTTTAGTAGTAGAATGAATTGATATTCGATTTTAAGCAAAGATATATCGTACAAAATCGAATGCTAGCAGCGATAGTCGACACTGTTGACGAAACGACAATAGAGAAAAATCGCAGTTATGCGTTTTAGAACATGAAAAATCAACGTGAAACTTGGAGAAAACGTTTTAATGAACATCATTGTACACCGAGGAAGTACCAGGAGGGAGATCTGGTTGTGTTTGAAAATGAAGTCCAATCTACAGGCGAATCACGTAAACTTCAACCAAGATATCGTGGACCTTACGAGGTGGCGCGAATTTTGGACAGAAAGATGCTTCAAGATGCTAAAGGTTTACAAAGGAAACAGAAAGCATTCGCGTCAATCTTTACAAGTGAAAAGATGAAACCATGGTGCGCGATGCCACCGAACATTGATTCGGATGATGAATGCGATGATTACTCTTTCTAGGACGAGTGAGCGTCAGAATTGGCCAAATTGTTCTAAGTAGGCGTATTGAAGAAAAAAAGCTTTTTCAATGTTTGGACTTATATATTTTTGGTTGTGATTCGTTTCTGAACTGTATAAATAAACGTTTTACATTTTGATTGTTAAAATAACGAACTTCCTGACAATTGTTTGTTGTTGTATAAAGTGAGACAGGCTCTGTTGTTTGCATTGGATACTGGTGACGGAAACTCTTAAATTCACAGAATTTTGCGTTTCATTACCCCCAATTTAATTTGTGACTTTTGGCCAGTTTCAAATCGAAATAACTATGTATTCCGCATAGAGTTTAATATCTAGTATTTTAAGTAAAACTGTGATAAATGTTCACTTCTTCGTGAGAGACAACAACTACCTAAAGCAAAATACGAGTATATTTATTTCCATCATACTCGATTTATGATGTAGAGCATAGCAAATTGCTTCTTACATGCCATTCGTTTTATCAAATTGTAATATGCTTGATATACCATATTTTTGCACGTTCTGCGAAATTAAGAGCATACTTCAGTGCATGCTCTAAACATCCTTTTATGAAGTCATTAACACTTTATGCCTGAACACACAAATATACCCCTCTCAATAGTACGACGCAAATACACGCCATGATGTACCAATTATACGGTCCGCCCCAAAATATACTCCATACACATTTTTATGGCATTCTTTAAGGAGCTCTAAGCGCTTAGTTAAGGTAAACTGCGGCACACGCAGTTTTAGCAGTAAGACAGGCGGGCATGTGGAAAGTCTATTAACATTAAATATCTACTCCATTAAGAGCTCCTTCTGTGCTGCGCTCTAAATGAATGTGCCGCCTAAACAAATTAATTTAATAAAAACAAAATCATAAAACATACATTAAACTTTGTGCATAATGTATAAAGTGAGTGGCAGGCAGGAGCCTCAGTTATGGTGTGAAATAAAATTGCACAAAAACAAAAAAAACGACAAACATATTCAAACATGTCTGTAGATGTAGAAGCAAAGATATTTTGCTCGACATTTTTATGTCAAGGTGTAACAAAATCTTACATCTTTCGTCTATCTGTAGCTGCTCACTTTTCTTGGCACCTCCACATACGCAGAGGCGAGTACTTCATTAAAAAAAATTAACCCAGTTTCCTTTGTTGAATGAAAAATCAAACAAAACGAAAAAACCCTTAAGAAAAATACAAAAATATTTGCAATTTACTTAGTTGACAATTAAAGACATTTGTTAGCATAGTTACGGTAAGATTATGTTTAATTAGTACCTTTAGTTAACGAAACGCACTGGCAGGCAGGCACGTTTATCAACATCAGTCAGTTGTTTGGGACATGATTTTACCGCCTGCCTCTTAGATGCCTTTGTTATTTGTAAAATTTCCTTAAGTAGCTTTAGCATTTGTTTTATGTCGTTGCTATGAATTGTCTGGCAAGGAATTCGAATAATTCTGCAGATTTATTTCGCAACAAAATGTTTGAAATTATTTCTATATTATTTTGCATTGGAGAATGTGCTTAATTACACGTTTCGTCTGGATGCCATAACATCGCATAAATCTTAGTTGGTGGATTCAAAAGATCAAGGCCATAGTAATGGATGGGGAGGAAGGAAGGAAGGGAGAGACAGTGAGTGGGAGAGAGACTTCTAACTTCCCATCCCCCAGAAATCTTTCGAAGATACGGATAGAGGTTGTCCACCGTAGTATATTTTAATTTAATTCTACTGAAATAAGAAACCCAAATAATTTCTTTTAAATCATTTCATTTATTTATTTTTTTTTTTGTATAGAAACTTTAATTTTATTTTATACAACTAAATATATATGAAGATGATAGACCACAATTGAAGATGATGATAGGTCGTAAATGAGTTCCATGCTCATTCACGCATATGCAACGTCTGATCAGAAAATCATTTATTCGGGATCGCCTAAATTATTGCTTCAATTCACTCAAACTCCCTGGTTTCAATTTGTACACCTCTTGCTTGACAAAACTCCATAAAAAAGTCTGGTACAGTCAGGCTAATCGACCTTGGCCAGCGGAAAGTGGGGTTACCGGATATTAATGTTTTTTTATGAATTTTCGTTGGAACTTCGCCATATATAGGTATACCCAGACCGGTTGGGTATGTGTGCAGTTGCTCCATCTAGCTGGAACCAAATGCAATTGAAGCGGGTACGTCTTCAGCCCAGTTCTGGGCAAGAATTACTCCTTCAACAGTTGACAGTTACACGATTTGTGCGCCACCCTGTGTTTAAAAAGGAATGTCAAAACTCACATGGGACAGTTTGAAATCTGCATAAGGAACTTTTTCTGAAACGGAAATAGATAGATGGCGTACATGATAGTGAACCCGATGTTCTCAGTATTAGTGTTAGTGATATCGCAATATCATACAGATGAGATCAAATTTACATCAATTGTATACAACTGTACTTACATGGAAAAACGCATTACTTTGGAAGCTACTGTTTTGCTTTATTAAGCATTTTTCAAAATAATCGCTATTACACAAATTTATTATAACTTTTGATTTATATGGATTTTTGAAAACACACTCAGAGGGCAATGTGCATCTAAGGCAAAATAATAAAAAAGGAAATGCTTTGTTTGCCATAATTAAAATTGAGAGAAATTATGTTTTCTTGCAAAAATCGCTGTTTTGAAAAATTGCTATAATTTGTAAACCACACCGAACTATAGAATATTATTTTGATTTAAAAAACAAAAATGACGAATAAACTATATGTCGTTACTAATTATATTTAAATTGTCTTTTGCTTTGTAGCCTTAGACTTTTCATGAACGTCCAAGTAAATAATAGTGATCAGAAGGAAAAACGTCTTAAAATAAGTTAGGATAAAACAAAGTTTATTCATTACACAGTTGTCCTTATTTTGACGCATCTTTGCGTCTAAGTTCTATACAAAAATTTCGAGCAATTCAAAAAATATTGCAATTTTTAAAACAGCGATTTTTGAAAAATTAGGTAGTGTAAATAAATATAGATAAAAGCGAGAATACGTTTTTTACATTATTGTTCATATCGTGAAGATGAATGTTGTCATCTAAGTGCGGATTTTAAATTTCGCCGATACCAAAAGTTATAATATATTTTTGTGATAGCGATTTCTTAGAAAAACATAATATCTAATATCATTCGTTAAGTAGCTTTCCTTGTTGTAATTGTTGACCATACGAAAACACATTTTTACATCTAACCTCTATTTCAAAATTCCATGTAGTTTGCAAGAGCCAGAAATTTTTCTGAATAGCGATATTTAATAAAGTACGTTCATCATTAAATCTAATCCTTTTATTTCCGTGGGATTTAAAAATTCGTTGTATTTCAGTGTTAAAATAATATTAGCGGTTTCTTGAAAATCACTTTATGTACCTTAAAGCCGCAAATTTCCGGTTAGTTCGTTTTTTCTTGTAACCACAGATGTATGTGGCATAAGGCATGTTTAATTAGTTCTGCCGATTGAAATGTTGAAACATTTTTTATTAGTTAATTCAAAGTATATTTCTAGGTCCTAATTAATAATAAACGATTGATAAAACAGGAAAGAGACAACTCATAAACAGAATGCCCAATTGAGAAAATGATAAAATGTTGCAATTTTTAAGTGATTCAGGGTAATTGATGCCCATCATATTTTGTATATCGCTTAAAACTCAGACATGACAATATCTTAAAAAAGGAGCACCAAGCAGACCAACCAATCAAAGCAAAAACTAGACAAAAACGAAAGAACCGAATGTTGCCTCTAAAGAAGGGAGTTTTAGCAACTATCTTTAAAAAATACTAAAATAAAAAATAGATTATAACTCACAAGAAAAGTGTTTAATTTTCTTACCGATCTGCAGATGGCGGTACCCACCATATGATGTTTTGTAAAGTTAACTTCAAAAGTTGAATCAATACGCCATTGCCCAATTGGATTTAATCGCTTATACAGATGTAATTGGCTACAGTTTTTTCGAAACGGTAACAAATTTGTATGTAAAGATGCATCAGAAATTTTATTTTTTAAATTTTGAACACTTTCCAATACGAGGGTTAGTATTGTAAAGTGTTCAAAATTTAAATTTTAATTCTATTACATTGAAATTTCTTATCAATTAATATCAGTCATACGCACGAATGAAAAAAAAAAATGCATTGCGTATGATTAATATTAATTGCTTTTAAGCTGTCATTTGGTTGATGATGGTATTATGAAACCTTTTTTTTTTATCAAACAAGAACAGCTGGCATGATATCAGCTTTTAAAAGAAGCCAAAAGATTTCAGCTTATTTATTCTTTCTCGATTGTCCCTTAAATTGTATTGACCTTTTCGGCCGTCACTCTGATATCGCATTTTGAAAGTTAAAAGTTCCACGAACATTTGCTTATATTAAATAATAAAAATCAGAAATTCATTGCAAAAAGTTTTTAGTTGTCGCACGTTTTTGCCCACATTTCGGACAAATTTTTAGCAAATTCCATTAATCTACATGGCTCCTCGCTCGTTTCCCATGAAGGGACTTCGGACAAGGTCTCCACATCATCACATGCTACCACGAAATATTGATATCCTTTGCCAGTTTATGTTTATGGTGTCATTGCAATTTGCCAATTTTTTTTTTGCTGCTAGTCCTTGGAGCAAGCCATGCTCTTCATTTATCATCATTTTTATGGTAAAAGAACTGCAAAAGCAGAAATAGAGAAACAAATTTGTTTGATTCTCTTCTTCCTAAATATCAACTTTAAGGTCATAATAACGTACAGTCACAAAACAACTAGCAATGTTCCAAAACGAAGATAAAAACTGAGCATTTCATATTCCAGCCCCTCTCGTTCCTTTGTGTCATCACAAATGAAGAAGGCAAATTTTTTCTTAGTATTTTAAGAAGACAACCGTAAGGATATAAGAAATTGGCAGGGGGAATTGGGGGTTTCCCCATCACGTTTTGCCTTCTCTTGGAGGAATTGTACAGATATGGCATTGGAGACTACTGCATATTTCTATGTGTATGTGACATTTCTAAGGACTTCACACTCTCTGCCACACAAACACAGACGGTCACAAATGAAAACATCTATTTCGGTTTTATGCGTCTCTTGGCCTGTGTGAGTCATGCTGAGTTAGTTTTTGCTGTAGTTTTTCATAGCTATTTTGTATGTTTTTTTATCTTATTTTCCTTTTGATGTTGTTGTTCTACAACTCGGAATTTATGACGCACCCAGGCCATATATACAGAAAAATAAAAAAAAAAATAAAGCAGCTAAAATGTTATGAAACAAATGGGGAAAAAGCCATGCAAAATATTTGCTGGTTATAATTTAGACCCTGTCACACATACAAATGCTCTTAACATATATGACAGTTTGGTATGTCATTTAAAGGGTGACAGCAGAGAGACGTGATGAGGAGGGTAAAAGTGGACGCTGGCAAATAAATCATGTAAAATATCATTGTCATGGCTGAGCTTCATAATAAACTGTATTGTTTGATAATTTTTTTTGTTTGCTTTAAACGGTTATTTACAAAATATTGGGATTGGAGGCTTTAAGTATGCTTTAAGAGAAAGATCGGTCCAGCATGATGGGGAACAGAGAGAAGTGAAGCTTAAAATTGCTAAGGTTTAAAAAATTTTTCCAAGTTTGCTGTATGAGGGAGAGGTAGCGTATGATTGATATTAATTAGTTTTGAATTGGGATTATTCAGCATATGAGAATATTAATTGTTTTCCAAATATTTTTCTTTTTTATTAATTACTTGTAACAACGTCATAATTCTGAAACATTCTGTTCTAAATAAAATAAATAAAAAAATAAATAAATAAAATAAAAAAAACATTAAATAAAACGCCCTTGTGGTGATAAATGAACCACATGCATGGCAACTTAGAAGTTCCTAAAATATCAAAATCCAAATTATACTTACATATACGGATGAACTACATTATTGAGGAACTTTTCATGCTCAGTGAGCTTACGCATGTTCTACTTTTGAAAGTGACCTATTATTTAAAAGCGATACCAAACATCTGTTTTACTAGGCAACCCGGTTACTGGTCTACGCGAAGGAGACGCAAATGATCGTCGTTGAAGGAATAATAGCTGATTGTGGCGGACCTATAACCTGCTAACCATGACGCCACGGCCAGTCTATATATTCAGGGTATGTAAATAAGGTGAGGCTTTTTTTTTAAAGGTGATGTCAGCAGCATTTGTTGTTGTCTTCCTGGTGATGATCTAAAAAAGTGGTTGAGGATGACGAACGAAAGGCTGCCTCTCAATCTAAATGCCTTGTTTATGGTAAAATTCTTTAGATTTTGTCCATCTCCAATGAGGATTTAGTATCAGTTGGTGTGATCCTATAAATACATATAAGCTTCATATTAAACTAAGGATTTTATATAATTTTTCCCATGTCGAATAGTTGTATAATCGTCGAAAATATGGTATATGTATGTCTATGCCAATTACAAACATTTACTCCGACAACTTTATACTAGTTCGTCAATAAGGGTTGGACAGGACGAAAGCAAATCCATAGTATGGGTGCAAATTGAACTAGCATGCCTTGAATTATCACTCATTGAAAACGTCAATTTAAGAGCAATATTAAGTTATGTTGGAAATTATACGCTTCGTTTTCTAGTAATAAACATATGTAGGAATTCAGTTTATTAAAGACAGCAAGTTTGATGATTTGCATTAAAAGTTTATTAATAAAAATATAATTCCGTAGGACAAAAATATAAAATTGACGTTTTGCATGAATTATTTACAACATTTAAATTATTAGGTGTTGGTTGGTATGTCGTCTGCGTTTGTTGATGTTCATAAATAAACTAATTAGTACAGATATTTTCTTCATTCGTCTTGCTCCTTGTTCTTAAACAATTATCCTGTCATTTATGAATTGAAAAAGTGTAGGGTTGCATTTATTAGTAGTTTTGGTCCCTTCTAGTAAATCGACCATTTCCACCGATTTATTTTCGACCATTTTTTTCTTTCGTTGATCTTTTGAAAGACATAGAAAATGGGCTATTTCCATGTTTTGTTTTTTTTTTTGCGATTTTTTGATTTAATGATTAGAAATGTGTAAAGGACCTCTTTTGAAGCTACATTTAGATATCTTGACGATTTCAGCGATTCAAAGAAAGAAAAAAAAACTGCTTGTTGAAAAGATTTTCTAAAAATCGCCCTTGTTATCCTCGCCTTGATTATATGTTCCGCTTGTAAGGAACAAACAAATTTGCATTTCACCTATTTTTTTTTTATTTGTTGATATTTCATTACATCATAAAATTTTAAGTTATAAAAATTTGGTAAATTTGGACATTAAATTTGGTTATCTTCACGGTTAGACACGTTTCTATTTTAGTTTTTTTTCCGATTGTGACGGTTAGAAAAACATTTGCAATAATGATGGAAACATTTGTTAAAAGTTATTCATGGCATGTAAAATTTGATTATCAAAGCACTAAAACGTTCCTTTCGCAAGATACAAACAAATGTTTATTTTAGCGATTATTTCGTTTAACAACTTTTTGGACAAAATTTGAAAAATTTCTCCACTGAAGGTTTCGCAAGGTTCAACACTATGTTGCGGAAATAGTAAATTTGGTTCTCTTCACGATTAGACAGTCTGTTTTCAAGACATGGTCACATTTTTATACTAACAGTTTTTAAGATTATATTGATTATTTGCCGATATTTTCTCTAAATCTTGTAGCAATTTGAAAAAAATTTGATTATTTAAAAAATTAAAAATTAAAAATATGTATTGAAGCGAAAACTTGGATGTTTTCATAAATGGACGATCTTTTTCTTACCTAAGGAAGTTTGGTAATTTCTTTGTAATTAAGATATTTTTTGTGACTTTCAAAATATATATGGAGATACCGTAAGATGCCCACAACTTTCCACTTATTGAAGCCCCGTTTTCGATATATTTGTAATTTTTCTATTAAACAAAATTGATATTATTTTAAAGACATTTCATAAATCCAGAGGTGCTGCACCCAAAATTGGATTATTGTCGCAACTAGACGTTCCGTTTTCGATTTGTAGACAGTTTTTGTATTCTAGAGGCTTCTTGTATGAAGGATTTTTGAATAAATGCATATGTAATTTAGTGATTTTTAATTTAAAAATCCCAACGAATTGGTGCTCTGTTGAAGACAATTAATGACACATTAATTTAGAACCAAATGGCAGCGCAGAAACAGACGTAAATAACAGGCTCAATAAAGTGGGAGCTCACAAATATTTCGACGAATCAAGCTTAGAATGTTCAACGCACGTGTAAAGTCAACTCTGTTATACGGAAGTGAAATCTGGCTAGTATCAAACACCATTACAGGTATTAATCAACAAGCGCCTCAGATTCAGTAGCAGGATATTCTGGCCTAACAACATCAACAACACGAGGAATCCACACTGACACAAATAAAACGTAGAAAATGAGGTTGGATCGGCCATACCGTAAGAGAAAAACCAAAGAATATCACAAGAATGGTACTAGAGTGAAACCCCCAGAGCTCAAGAATCCGTGGTTGACCAAAGAACACCTGGAGACGCACAATACTCCAAGAACTAGGATAGTATGATCTTATATGGGAAGACACGAAAACACCAGCAGCAAACCTCCCAAGAAACCTTAGAGCCAGGAGTACTTTAGCAGGTGGACGATTCGTTTTGTACCTGTATGTACATATATTAGTATTTGGAGGATTTTGTTAATTTGGCGACTTTTGAACCATGTGATAACTACAACATTTCCCAAGCTAGAATTGACAATTTAGTTATTTCCGCGAATACACGAGATATGGATACTACGGTGCTTTTTTTCTTCTTCTTCCGCTTTTATTAATTTAAATTTTTCCACTCTGTTAACTTTCTTTATCCGCTATCTTTTTCTGAGCGTTAAGTATGCCTGCATAAAAATGTGGTCATAACAGAATTGCGAAGATCTTGGAATACACTTGACGCCAGTGTGAAGTCTCTATTTATGGCGAAGGACGGAAGTTGTAGTTTCTTACATTTTTACGTTTCCTCTGTTCAGTGACGGATATTTAAGGTTATGACTTGTCACGTCTAAGCAAAGATTGTAAAACGGAAGCAATACATATATATAGTATAATGGTTGAGTCTTAAAGGTGGAAAAAAGGGGAGAACGTTTTCATAATCAAATGTGGGGAAAATATAAAAAAATATCCATTCGCATAAAGAATGGAATCAAATAAAAAAGATGTTTAGTACAATCAAGAAACAGTAGATAGTTAAACTGTGCGCATATTAAGTGTAATGTTGCTTATTTTCATACTATAAGTCTTGGTTTTATTGGATTACTATGTTATTCATACTAAGCAAAGCTACATCAATTTTCTGATGTCTTCCACCGTGATCCAATAACTAATTGAAAGCATATTACATAATATAGTTTACACATTACAGTTTTGACATACTTTTGAAACATAACTTCGTTTTTCAAAAATTGCTGTTTTGAAAAATGACCATAATTTCTGAACGTTCCTGAACTACCTACCTGAAATTAATTGACACCAATTTTCTCGTTATTTTGAGCAAAATTTCGAATAAGTTTTTGTTATGCCAGTTTTATGGAATTATTGTTTATTATCTATTATCTTCTATTTCTATTGCTATATTTCTATTTTCTATATTTCTATATTTCTATTTCTATCTATATATATAAAAATCAATTGCTGTGCGTTAGTTTCGCTAAAGCTCGAGAACGGTTGGACCGATTTGGCTCATTTTGGTCTTAAATTATTGGTAGAGTATTCCGGAAGGTTTAAAAGGTTCTATTTGAAGTGATAGATGGCGGTGGACATGAGATTTTTGCAATTAATTTTTTTTACCACATTGACATTTTGAAGGCAAAACAACGTTTGCCGGGTCAGCTAGTTTAACATAATTTTCTTAAATCATTCAGGAAAATTTAAAAAATTTTAAAATATTCTGCAGATGAAATGTCAAAATTTGAAAGCGTCATAGAAATAGAGCTCTTTGAATTTTTGATTACCATTTTTCTCTTTGGAAATCCAATCCTGATATAATCAACACACTTGTACACCTTTTCTCTCTCCAATTTTTTTTTCTTGGAAAGTAAATCACCATTAATTCTCATTTGTAACAGTCTAGTGCAATAAGCGTACAATATGTAACATAAACATAACCACCCTCTGAGTGTAGCTCTCATCACTGGCGTTCATTGTGTTATCGTCCTAAAATAAAGTCAAAAAGAGAAACAAAAATTATTAACCATCCTTTTTGTTTTTAAACTAATTTAAAGTTCATTTCGCATTTGTCGCCACGACCATTCGCGTTTTCTTTTCTTGCTTTTTAGAACATAAATCAGTTCTTTTTCTCAAGCATTGCCGAAAGTATAATTTGATTTTACGCTTGAGTAAACACAAATTTTGACCGCTCCACTCCTTCCTCCTATTTTTTAGGACCGTGGCATGTAACGGAGGAAAAATGGCCAGATAAATATAATTTGGAGAGGATAGCAGAGAACGTATTTAAGAATTCAAGCTCTTCGAAGAAATTGAAGTGATTTTCGAAATAAAATAATATTAATTATACGCCTGACAAGTCGAAGAACAAATTTAAACTTTAATTTAATTTAAACTATTGGAGAAAATTCCTACGCTACCTGTTATAAAATATGAATTTTGGAATCTGAAGTTTCTTAATGGCTGCAAGTATACAGCTTCGTTGTTCCTAAAGGTTTTGTTCTTGGCAATTTGCTTAAACTGTTCCGAAAATACTAGACTAGAAGCCGAGACAATGTCATTCATATACCCTTTTTTGACAGAAATGCTAATTTTATTACTGTCAATCAAACGCTTTCTAGAACAATTGTTATATCTTGAAAAGTCTCGGGAACTTCTTGAAAAGCATTTGAATTTTACGAAGTTTTATTTTTGTACTAATTAAATTAATATTAATTACACGTTTTCTGGTACGAATGGTTGATTTTAATGATTTGTATTAAAATCAATCATACGCTTCCTCGACAAGTTTCAAATATTTTGAAGCTGAACAATTTTGAATCGTTTAAGTTAATTTTTGAATTTTCCAATAATTTAATAAATTCTTACGAATATATTTTCTATTTACTTACGAAGATAAAAAGTGCAAAATTTGCAACAAAATCCGTTCTGTTTATAAATGTCCCTGGGATTAGTTACTTGCTCAAGCTATTAATATCTTTCATACGCTTTGCAGAATAAATTGAAATTGTCTTATGCGAAATGAAACAAAAATATTATTATCAATTATTTATGTGTTGACACTTAGGAAATGAGATCTTTCATATGTAAAGGTCTTGCTAGATAAAATAAAGTAAAATATACAGGGTGGTGCGCCAATTGTCCCACA
Source organism: Philornis downsi (assembly GCA_019455685.1). Classification (NCBI taxonomy): domain Eukaryota; kingdom Metazoa; phylum Arthropoda; class Insecta; order Diptera; family Muscidae; genus Philornis; species Philornis downsi. The sequence continues at coordinate 1,691,055 of JAHXMU010000129.1, forward strand.
ATAAGAAATTCAAATGACTTTTTTTAATCGATGTATTTAATTTTTTTTATTGTGTAGAAAAGTCAATTTTATTTCATGTAGATAAATGGTTTTAAAGATGATAGATCGTAAATGATTTCCGTTCTCATTTACGCAATGCGACACCTGATCAGAACATTATTTATTGCGGCTTAAAGGGTTGCAGTCGGTCTCGCTTTAATTATTATTTTAATTGACTGCTTCAATTCAGTCAAATTCCTTGGTTTCGCTTTGTACACCTCTTGCTTGACATAATCCCACAAACAAAAAAAAAAAAAAAAAAAAAAAATAAGTCTGGTGCAGTGCGGTCAGGTGACTTTGAGGGTAAGCAGAAAGGTGAGGTTTTGGATATCAATTTGTTTGGAAATTTTCGTTGGACCTCTATCTTGTTGGAACCAAATGCTTTTAAAACTGGAACGCCTTTGGCGCAGTTCTGGGAAAAAACTTCTTCAATATCCTTAGGTACCGGCCCCCATTGCCAGTTACCGGTACACCGTAATATGATTCGTGCACCAGCCTGTATATTATTCATAATTGTAGTTCTTATGTTGGCCTATAGTTTTTAGTTTATATCGAGCATAGACATTGCTGTTTTGGCATTAACCATTACAAAGTTTGTACTGAGGAAAATGTGAACACTTAAGGGCAGCGTTTGTGTAAATCATGCCGCTAATGCATGTCCGTTTTAAGCTGCCCAGGGTAAAATTTTGGATTTTAGAATTAAAATTCCTTAAATTATTAATCAGGTTTACAAAATAGTTTGTAATTTTCATAAAAGCGGTAAATTTTCAATAAAATGATTTTGTACTAAAGACTTCATGTTTTGGTAATTGTTAAAAATATTTTATAATCATGAACTTTTATACGAAATGGTCATACCATTCATATACTTTTCTGAACAAAATGTAATGATCTATTATTTCATAAATCGTTTTAAATAAAATGTGAATTATACAGGGTGGGCCATAAGGGTGTTGCCGGTTTAAATACGAAACATAAAAAAACATAAAAAAAAAATATATTTGTATACGAAACATAAAAAAAATATATTTGTATTTTTAAAAAGTAGAAGCATGGGAATTTTTAAGACTTAAAAATAATGTTGTCCAAATGGCTTCCCTCGGCTGCTTGACACTCTTGGAACCGAAGTCGCAAATTTTGGAAAACTCGTTGAAAAGTTGTTCTCGGTATTTTGTTACTTTCCTGAATAATGTTCCTCTTCAACTGCTCTAAATTGGTCGGATTATTCTCGTAGACTACCGATTTGAGGTAGCCCCATAGAAAATAATCGCACGAAGAGAGATCGGGGCTATGTGGGGGCCATTCAATATCCCCCCTTTTCGAAATGAGTTTTCCAGAGAAAACATTTTTCAGCAGCTCTATGGATACCCTAGCCGTATGACATATGGCCCCATCCTGTTGAAACCACATCCTCGAGGTATTGCCTTGAAGTTCTTGCAAAGCTGGCACCAAAAAGTCTGCTAGCATGTTGCAATAATTGTTCGCTCTAACCGTCATCGCATGCCCTCTTTCGACCTCAAAAAAGTATGGTCCAATAATACCGGTTCACGTTATCCCAGCCCACACGACAAGCTTAGGGCTGTGAAGTGGACGTTCATGCAAGCGTCGGGGATTAGTCTCGGACCAGAACCGACAATTTTGCTTGTTCACAGGGCCATTAAGGTGAAAATTGGCCTCATCACTAAAAATCACGTTGTTGAAATTGTTGAACCGCTCTAGCATCAAATAAACAAAGTTAAGTCGGTTATTGGCATCATCGGGTTATAATTCTTGGACTATCTAAATCTTATAAGCCTTCAAATGCAAATCACGTTTCAAAATTCGTCGTAAAGTTGTTCTTTTGACATCCAAAGACTGACTTTTCTTACGTGTTGACTGTTGCGGATTCCGCTGAACTGAAACACGAACACGCTCCACAATGTCGGCTGATCTTGCAGAAACAGAAACTGAAACGAACCGCAATTGGTACTGGTGAGCCGGTCACATTGGCGCTTGGAACTTCACTTAAATCGTGTAAACCGTGTTCATGCCGATACAAACGTCGTGCAGTAATCACTGATTTATTGTTTTCGTAATACGCTCGGACACAAAATGCACGCTTCACTCCCGTGTACGGCTCCATGGCGACTAAATTTCCAGGAAGCGGCGCAGCGAACAACATATCCCCCGCCACCCCGAGGCGCGCGTTACCGAGAAATTGAAGAATTAAATCGCCAACACTCATATGGCCCACTCTGTAGCACTGGTCTTCTTCTTTGTAATAATTCTACGCAATATTACGGGTATTACACAACCAATATTGAGAAGCGAAAAAAGCTTTAGAGAATTTTTCACAGTACGACGCGTAATAACCTTTTCGAAATTAATATGCTTGTTAAAACAACATTTCACTTACGATTTCTTTTAACAGCTATCTTACCATCTAATCTATGAAAATATAGTTTAATTTTTCTGGAGTCGGCGGTTAATTAGAAGTTTCAGTAGTCTTTAAGAAAAGTAACTTCATTTACTTATAACTGTCCACAACTAGCTGAGAGGTAAATTACTTGAAGAGGTCCGACTTATTCGAGGGTGCTCCCACTAATTTTGTGGCAATCTTTACAAATCCCTTCTGGGTTTTGTTAATTCATAATTTTGTATGTAATGCGGATTAAAATCGCTCATACGTCTTGCGTTACAATTTATTGATGTTCGGAATGTATTCACAGAAATCATACGCTCCCTCTACCATTGTTTTGTTATATTTTGGATGATATTTTCATTAATTATATCATTACGACATTTAAATTCATTATTGTAGTTTCTGAACTGTGTACATTTAAGAGAGTAAAATCCAATATAAAATACTGGAATAAAAATAGTGTAAACTGTTAAATTTTCGAAATGTTAAAATGTCTCCAATGGAGTACAACTTATATTGCATTGTTATAAATCATTTGCTTCTTAGAAGAGATTACATATTTGCATACATTTTGTTACTATTTTATCTAAGATGAATCTAAATTACTCATACGCCTTTTTGTACAAACTGCTGATTAAATCTTTATTATACCATCATAACATCTACTCTTGACTATAAATTAGCGTAATAAACCCATATAAGAAAATAGTTTGTTGTGTTTGCATCAATCATAAAAACTACTTATGTTCGTAATGGCATCTTTTGAATTGAGCAAATTGTGATCGTTTAAGCGTAATGTTTATTAAATTAAAATCCATCATAAACTGCCTGGTACAGATCTCTTATAGATTTCTTATAAGATATAATGAAAGTAACAATTCTAAAGGTTTGTGTTTGGCTGATTGATTAAGTTGTTCCACGGAAATGAACATTCATGCGAAATGCCAATCGATGTAATATCATTCATACGCTTCCTGAAACAAATTCTAAATGTCTATTTGTTATATGTTTTAAATAACCTGCAATTTGTATTATTAACAGTTTTATTTTACCGTGAATTTTATGGCAAACCTTAGTAAATCTCTTCTTGGTTATATAAACTCATAATTTTTGTCATATATCCTCTGCCATTGTCTATTAATGACAGTTATTTTCTGTATGTTATTTTATTGCATTACAACGTAATGAAATTCCTAGAATACAAATGTTGCCTTAATTCGATGTTTTTCGAATAACTAATAATTGAGTATTTGCCGGCCAATTATGTGGAAAAGTTCCTGTCGTCGCTGCTATAACATAATCATATTATCCGACAGATAATTTCCGTTTTAAATCCATTTCAAATTACCAGGAACTGTATGAGGTAATTATACTTTCTTTCTGACGAAATCCCATCCAATAACAGCTCCTTTTTCCACTCTGCCTTCAATACTGGAACATACGAAGAGTAAAAAAACACATGCCAACTAAATCAATTAAAATTCGTTTAAATGACAGTATTTCATAGACTCAGGCACATTTCAAAATAGCAGCATAATCAAAAAAGTATTGGCTCCAGTCTGCCTAAGAAATGTACGTTTATTACGGTACAAATGGCAAACATATGGGCGGAAACTTGGAAACTATTTGTGGACGTTTTATTGCATGACAATCGCACATGCATATTAAATCCAATCAAAACGTTAAGTTAAATTTGGCCAACATGCTACGAAAAGCACAGAGAATAGGGGAGGTTGAAGGTAAAGTTGTCGGCAGCAAAAACAAGACTAAAGCTGTAGCAGAACAGGATGGCAAACGACATTTCAATCAAGTAATTATGCAGAAAATTCGAAAGGCAAACGGATGTTTGGAGACATCGACGAAGCATGAACTAAAAATCCATAACAGCTTAAGCAAACTGACGTTATCACTTGCTACAACAAATTGTCAATCATGGCCTAGTAATAGACAGCTATGCAAAGTTAATATAAATTTATGGCCTTTCAGCTTTATCAATTCTCAATTAGACATTGTCTTTTTGTGGCTGTCTTTGTCAGACCGCCTACTTTCTCTTCATCCACAACTGCAAGTTCTATTTGTATTTATTTAATTTTTGGCAAATCCTAAAGACGTCTGCATCATTTTGTGTAAATGCTTTGTGAAAGCTGATTCATCGGTTCTATTTATTTGCCAAGAAGAGCAAAAAAGTATTTTGTTTTAATTTTTTATTGTTGCTAAAATGATACGCAATAAATCCTTATTTACTTAGACAATTAGAAACGATAAATAAATCTATAAATTACTTAAGAATAAACATTAAAATGTTTTGATAAGTAAAGTTTTCGTAAATCGTAGGAGTATTTAAAAAGGTAATATAATTTCAGGGTGAGAGTAAAGAAAATAATATCAATCATACGCCAGGTGTTTTGGTATAAATAAATGCTTGTTTGAACAGAGAAAATGACGTTAATAAAAACAAAGTAATTGAATTTTGTGTGAAGTAGAAGGCGTAAAGTTATTACAATTTTTAGATTATTAACATGCACGAGGTTCAAATTATAAAACAATATTGATTGCAATGGAATGGTGGCTTGTTATTATTTATGCCAATAATATGAACCAAAATTGTACTGTGTGAAAATATTAATAAGAAACTTTGAAGGAAAGTTCATAAACTCTTTTTCCAATTAGACCTTACGTTTGCGAGATAAATACACATTTGTTTTTAAGCAATTAAGAAAAAAAATTATGCCACAGTATATTCAAAAGTAAGTTGTATTTGCAATTCAGTGCTCTGTTGATGTGTTTGTATTTTATCGAGTCACCAAATAAAATTTTCGGCAAATCCTTGGAGACCAAAAAGGGGTGCACACATGTCTGTGTCTACCAAAAAAACCACTTAACTCCCAATTTACTATTTTGAGATATTAAGTATATTTTTTTATTTTTTATTTTTTTACAAAATACTGCTATTGTAGAAAGTTTTTATAATATTCCAAATGCATATTTAGGGCATTAACATTAAGAGAGTTTTATGTTATTTTTTAAAAATCCTCTTATTTTAGAACAGACATCCTTATCTGGTATATGCCGCACGTCGAAAATAATTTCAAACGTTTTGGTCTTCCACGCTTCTTCTCCAATTAGTCACACCAAGTTGCGATAGTACTTCAAAAGCCTCCAATGGAGTTTTGGTCGCCCTCTTCTGCGCTGTCTATTGAGTTTGTTGTCCAGAACTTTTCTTGCTGGAACATTTGGGTCCATCCGCACAAGGTGGCTCAATCAACGCAATCGCTGTATGTTGCTGCTCTTGCCCGTGATCACGTCGATGCCGGTATACTCGTATAGCTCATACTATGATGGGTTTACATATTTTTTTCCTGAAGATCTTCAGCACTGATTCATTCGCTTGTATAGTAACCCATGATTGTGTGCCGTACTACAAGACAGATCAAACCAAAGTCTGCCACAGTCGAATTTTTGTTTGTCGAGAGAGGGTTTTATCATTGAATCGCTTGCTTAGCCCATAGTAACATCTGTCAACAAGCATTACTCTCATCTTTTTGTCTATCCTGACATCATTCGTTTCATTTACGGCAGAATCGAGGTAGATGAATTCATCCTCTTCTCCAAAATTATGGTTGTCAACGTTCACATGGCGTCCCAAGCGAACAGACTCTTTGTTCGTTGAAACAAATAACTATATTGTACTCGTTTATAGCCAGAAATATTTTTGCTGCCTCCTTCTCAATGCCTGAGAAGTCTGCAGTAACATCCTTCAGTTTTCTGCAAATAATCAGCAACATATGAGTAACGAGTAATATATGACGCTTGTAAAAGATGGTATCAGTCGTGTTATCTGCAGCTTTCCTCATGATCATCTCCAACAGTGTGTTGAAGGGGTCGCACAATAGGCTATCAACCTGTCTAATTTCTTGTTTGGTGTAAAACGGCTCGCTAAAATTTTAAACTAACTTTATTGAAAACTTGGTGTCAATCAGCGTCATCCATACAAAGACGTATAAGCTTTGGGAGTTTTAAAGTAGGCCATTGCCTTATATAGTTTTTGCCTTGTCGGGCTGACGAAGGCATTTTCATAATCGACGATATTGGGTGAATAACTGGTCAGTTGTTGATTTGCCACGCTGATAATGGTTAATCAGGTCACTTAGAATCGATGTTGGTCTTTCGCTTATCATATTCGACAGGACATTATAAGACATTATAATTTGTACACAGACTTGGATTACCTGTTTTTTGAACGCAGGACATAGTACACTCAAATTCGATTCATCGGGCATGTCTTCTTCGAGCCAAACCGAATATAGGAGCTAAATTATCAGCTTATCTTCAGCGGCTTTAAGCAGATCTGTTTAAGTCTCAACAGTGGTATTCTGGTCTCTATGCTGGACAATTTATGCCATCGACGGTAGTTGAGGTAATTTATTCACTAATGTTGTCATCCGAAACTAAAATGCCAAAAAAATGCTCTCTCCATAATTGCAGTAAACTCCGTATAGCCGTGACCAGATTACCGTTGCTGTCTTTACAGGGAGAGGACCTGTTTCACAACATTTACTCCTCTTACGCCTCTATCTCTGTAAGTTTCTGTAACCTAACTCTGCCGCTCTTTCCACAATCATTTCTTCCGCCTAAAAAGTCGGTGTGTCTCTATTTTCTTCTTCTTATGCGAACTACGGAATTGGCTAGGGATTAAACAATAATATGTGCTTAAGTAAGCACAAAATAATGACGAATAAAATCGATTTTGTCTTAACTCCACTTAAATAGTTCTTCCTCGTGGCCCCAGATTTATATATTTTTAGTGGGGTGCGGTTAGAAGCGTCTCCGAAATATACGCGTATTTATTATGAGCGATTTTTGTTTTGTAGGCCTTTTGTTTGAATTTTTAGGTACTCCTATAGTGGTTGGATTTGGTATCAACCTTTAGTAGTCAACCGTAGTAGTTCTCTCCTAGTTCTCAATAACTAGTGCGCAATTTGATCTAGTTAACCTAAGAAGGCTAAGAATATTCTTAAGATAATCTTCTTTATATTTGAGTTAATGTGTTTTGTTAATATGTGAGCAAAATAACAAGACAAATGAGATATTCCGGCATAAAAATAATCTAGAATTTTTGCTTCATTTCCTTGAAGTTGTTCCTTTATAATAGAGGACCATTAATTTCTAGGAAATAGAAAACGCAAGATATTTCATTTCTCCCAGTTACAATGAAAAGGTTCAGCCATAATTACACCAAAGATAACAGAGAAAGGAGCTTATAATAAATCTTAAAGTATACCTTAATAAAGACAAAGGAAATACGACAAAAACAAAAAAACCAAAATGGAAAATCCATGTAAGCCTGTAAAATAGGGCAACAAATAACCCGACAGAGAGAACAAAATTTTACTTTGCAATAAATGCCGGCAAATGCGTCTTCCACTCATACTTTTTCCTATTTATATTATATTTTAATTATAAAATTTTTCCAAATCTTCTTAGAAAACCCATATTTTTTTTGGCATAAAGGGAACAAATTTCACATACCATATAAATGCCACATTTCTTTTGGTACAAAGGAAACAGATATCATTGCCGGCTTTTAGGCATAAGAGCTTTGTAAACGTAAATTTTGTTTCAAATTCCATTGCATACTTTTAAGAGTTACTTTTCATAGTAATAACATAAAAGTCTTCATAGGTCTTGTGGAAAGTTTTTACATTACTTTTTTGCACACAAAACTTTTGTTCGTAAATTTGCAAAGTTTCAAGTGATAGCTGAAACTTAAAGAGTCTTTTTAGATTATAATATAATATGTGGACAAAATCGTCTCATGCCTCGCCCGAAAAGAAGTTAATATGCTTTTCTATGACCCCATAAAAAGACAGCAAAGATACCAAATTAAATTGAGACTTTTCTAGAGGAGTCCATAAATATATACATAGCAACTCATAAGATACTTGTACTCATGTAAAGCCATATGTGAGTATATATGTAAGACATATATACATATATATATATATATATATATACATATATATTTGTAGTACATCGAAATGAATATGAGGCTCAACATGGTGCCATTTCTTTAGGACAACGACGAGAGTAGGAGGACTGGCGGCCTTTACTTGGCAGACATTTGATCGTCAAGTGATTTGCGGATGAAATGACAACTAATGGAATGCAACAGCTCATTTGGCTCGTTAGCATCAGCACAACAATAAAAGTTATTGTTTCCTTGCTCACTTATAATTTTGTCATCCACCACTCGTATATTCCCTCGAAATGCGTCATGTTCAAAGCAACAAATGTCTGTGTACATAAAGAATTATGATCATATATCGCATCCAGTTTTGCATGCGTGTGTGCATCTTTATAAGTCTTAACATACATCATCTGGTGTACGTATATGTTTGTGTGTGATTCCCACAAAAGACAGAGGATTTGTTGAGGGCAAAGCTTTTGTCACTTAGCCATAACAATGAATACCCTCTGTGCTAGGATGATTGGGGATTACTGAAGCGTACACACACACACACACACTCACACACACAAGTGAATGTATTAGTTAGCTAAATAGTTTCAAATGTTTCAATGTTTATGTGTGAGTAAGTTCTCGTTAAAGATATTGACTTAAATGCTCGTCTAGAAACTGATGGCGCTAAAACTACATGATGTACATGTGAATTACATCATTTGCAAATAAATACAGGGTAGCGCACGAATTGAGCTACCGGCAACTGTCAACTGTTAATGAGAACCGTTATTTAAAGATGTTAAAGGAGTTTTTTTACCCAGAACTCTGCCGAAGATGTAACCGTCTCAACAGCATTTGGTTCCAGCATGATGGAGCAACTGCACACATAGCCAGACCGATTATGACGGAGCATCAACGAAAATTCCCAAACAAATAATAATAATCAGAAATTCCACTTTCCGCTGGCCCCCAAGCTTATGTCAAGCAAGAGATATACAAGACGAAAGCAAGGAAATTGACTGAATTGAAGCAGTCCATTAAAACTATAATTGAGGCTATCCTGCAATGAATAATTTTCTGATCAGGAGTCGCATATGTGTGGACGAGCTATGGAGGAATGGAGGTAATTTTCGGCCTATCGTTTTCAAAATCAACTATATGGAATAAAATTGAATTAAAGAAAAATTAAATGAAATTGATTGATTATTGGAAAACGTACATGAATTTGCTATCGTGTTGAAATTGATGCGTCACCCTGTACACACAACACGCAACATACCTAACATTTTGGAATAAACCACAATTCACTTTGCTGCATATCCCTCACACTAATGCCCATTTACCCCTGCTGTGAAGAGCAACACTTGTAAATGTCTGCGATATTCGGTAAATCTCGTTAAATTTCAATATTTCTCTAAAGGCTTAATCAACATTGCAGTAGAGGGTGCAACAAGGATAGAGGGGGAAAAGAAAGAGGCTTAGCAGGAGATGCCACAGAGATGGAGACAACATAAAAGTATTAAAATATTTATGTTATGTTCTCTCCGTCTGTGTATTAGTACAGATGTCCTTGTTGAAAGATGTGCATAACAAAACACTTGAAGCGTCTATAACTCGCAAAACTTGCCGATAAATAAAAATTCCATAAAGTCACCTCGAGCGACAATCATGAAACCCTAAGAATTTTGTTACTCATAAAAGTCGTCGTTCAATACGCAGCTATCTAATACGTACTATAAGAAATTTTGGCTAATTCAGGAGGAGTACAGTGAAATCTCATAGGTGGAATCGAAAGTACAATTTAACATTTCTTTTTTGTTATTTTACGAAAGAGGAAGATTGTATTCACTAACCAAGCAAAATTTTACCAACTTTCGTAACATTTAATCAATACTAAATATGTAATCTGTTTTCCAAGCGTAAACTTAATAGAGAGATCAAGAAAAAACCAGCTGGAAAGTTTAAGTTCATTTGACTTAAATGGTTTGTCAAAAAAATATGGGGAATTGATTATTTAAAAAACACACTTACAAAATTCTCAAAATGCTATTTGTTCCTAAGTTAGTATAACTATCTTTTATACCAACATGAAATTTGAGCGTAGCCTATCATCTAGTAAGTTTAGAGTGCTCGGTTTTGTCGATTCTAAATGTCAGCTCACTGCAAAAGCTGATTGAGTTCTGTAGAGTTGGTACAACTGTTCTTTATACTGACACGAAGTTTAAGTCCGATTTTTCATTTAGTTTAGTTTTGTAATTTATAGTGTTAGAGACAGTTTGCATTGTTAACCATTTCGCCTTCAACTAAATCTGCCTTGAAGGATCACATACATTCTGTGAAAAAAGTACAAGGAATTGATTATTTGAAAAGCCCGATTAAAGAATTTTTGAAATTTTATTTTCCACTTTGTTGACACGTCTCTTCTGTACAATGAGTGCTCGATTATATTATTTCATCTCAAGTGTGTTTCACAGTTTTTGCCATGGATAAAAAATATTAAACAAAGAATTTTCTCAGATTTTGTAATGCAAATTAAATTTCCTGTTGTGGATGGCTTGTAGTGGATCGAATTTCTTAATAAAAAAATAAGTGTATTTGGATAGTACAGAGCTTTCAAAATCGGTCCAGATGTGGTGGAAATTTTGGTTCGCTCTGATCAGCCATCAATGTCTTCAGCTGAAGTTAACATAGATTGAAAGAAATGATGACTGAAAATCGTCATGTAAGTTTTGAATAATGAAAAATGAGTAATTTCGCATCATTTACATTGTTGTTTGAGTATAAAGCACTTTGGCGCTGGGCCTACTTCGATTTTATGCGATGTAATTGTATTGAGGATGCTTACATGTAGCTAAAACCTGATTGGTTTCGTAATTGGATTTCTTTTTGGAAATGTTATCATATTAGAAATGTTCGTTTTGATGACTTTTGGAGCGTTTTCTGACTCCTTCTGTTGATTATAGTTTTCTTCAATCTCTTGGAATTGAAAAGGGTAATCATTTTCATTTTCAGCATATGAACATATTTGTATTTAAGCAACTTTTTCATTTGGTTTTCTGAGCATTCCTTTTCACGACTTGTAGAATGGTGCAGGATAAGCCTATCTGCACGCCCATTAGATGTTCGATAATAACATAAATTTGCTACACTGTTATCAAGTTATTAGCATTTCTGTATTCATTTCTTGTACATTATTTGAATTATTTTGTGTTTAGCGTTTTTTTTTTAATGTTTATACCCTATGACAGGGCATCTCTTTTCGCAGATGACTTGTGATCTCGAAATGCCGACTACTTTCTTCTGTCGTTATTTTTTGGACGCTTTGTTTTTTTACCTCATAAAATCATTTGTCGACTGTATACATCTAATGGGCAACGCTATCCGCAACCTCATAAAAAGTTACAAATAAAAAACTTTCAAATTTTAGCGATTTTTTATTTAGCGTCTTTATTTTTTGTTTTATATATTTTGATTTTCCTGTCGGAAATCGGAAAGTTCCCAATAGCATGAGTACATTTGTGTTTTAGCAATTTTTTGTTTGATAAATTTTTGAATACTTTTTTGCGTTTTATAGATTTTATCATTTGGCGCCTGTTTCGGTATTTCTTTATATCATGTGATGGGTTTCGTTTTTTTCAAATTCCTTACAAAATCACAACCTCTTCATTTACAATGTGTATAGACGAAGTTATGATTTAAAGATTATTTATTTGGCGACTTTTGTTTTAAATATATTGCAACAGAATGCGATGAGTATCACTTGCTAAATGCCTCGAAGACTTGCAAGTTTTTATGTCAGGACATTTCATTCGACCAACAGTTACCTGTTTGTGTCGCTGTTCGTTTTCAAGCCAATATGAACAATATGAATGGAAGAACGAAATTCTTACCAATCTCAGATAAGCAGAGAATAGTAAGATATGAGGACGCGGATATTCTGTTAATGCTCTCTCCGAATCAAATAAAGTGACAACAAATATAAAGTAATATCTCACTAATATCGTAAAAACTGAAATGGGCCAAATACAAATACAAATGGTTGTTTGCTATTACAATTGCGAGCAGACAATAAGCGAAGACATGGATGGAACGCTAGAAAATTCGTATTTATAATCTCATGTATGATGATAATGATGAGTTCCATTTAATACCGAGATGATAAAATGATTAGAGAAAAAGTCGTCAATTCAGGTTTCAGAAACTCCCACCTGTTTCCGTTACAGAAAAAGCCACCAATCCAGATTTCAAACTCTTTCGCATGAAGTCTGGCATCAGTAATGAGATACTTAGAATATGTTGTGGCGTAAGTTTGCGTTTAAAGGTAGGGGACATCATCGCCTAAGTTGAAAATTATTGACCCCAAATCTTTGATTATTGCTATATGAAGGGTAGTTAATGTTTTGTAGACTGAATGGAATGCAAGCTTCTATAAGTAGTATAAATAAAATGTATAATTAATATAAATTGTACTTTGTTGACAAGCAGAGTTTCAGGGGCTTATGGTTTATTTTTGTTCTGTTCATCCGGATTTCTTAATAATAAAGCAAAAAGATAAAAGAATGATTAATAAAAAGGTAAATCGATGGTAAATTTTGTGGTTACAATACGAAATACATAAGTATGATTAATATTAATGGACGCTTCGTTGAAAACCGATACAGTAAGCGGAAAAAGGGAGTGGGTGGCGTATGATCCATTTAAATGAATGGAAACATTTTGACCAGAAATGCGATAAATTTTTAGAAGGTAATAAATTAAGCATTTATCATAGGTTTGCAATCAGTTGAGCTCCTTAACACGATTATTAGTGTTCTAATAAAAAAAGGAACATTCCTGTGATTTTTGTTAGGAAAAGGAACCCCTGTGTTAATTTTCCGAAAATGTGTTACCATTTGTCTAAATTTTGCTTTTTTTCTATGAAATGTGGTCCTCTGAAAGTGCCGATGTATTTCAGCCTGATAAATCCACAAGTTTCAATTTCTAATTATTGTTATTCCCTATCAAAAACTCATTTTTCGGTATTATGTAGTTGGTATTTTTACACTAATTTCGACTTATTTCTTTAAAATTCTCCTTAGTGTTGCGTTATATTATTTAAGCGTTAACCAAGAATTTTGTTTTCGCGCTTCACCCACTCTTTACTGTTCATTCAACAGCCGTAAAGCAGAAAACCTTGAAAGTTGCTACTTCTCAAGCAGAAAGTTAAACAATGTCTTTGCGAATTTTAGAAACTATTTCTAGCCCACTTTTCTGGTGCCACCGCTTTTTGCTCTGCAGCAAGATCTTTTTGTTAAAACTTAGCACACAAATACAAACAAACACTTAAATATCTCGTCGCCTAATACGCCTTCGTCAAACAATGACAAGAAAAAGAGAATCTGATTAAAATCCGTGAACAGCAGCACTAACACAGCGATGTGGGCGAAGAAGGGAAAAGGATGTTAATGTGAGTGAATATTAAACCACACACCACGGCTAAGAGAGGGCACAGAAGAGAGAAAGCATTTCACTCTCTAGATGCCAGCCATTGTGCGGAATGTAAATGAAATCGCAAAAAAGCGCCAATAAAAGAGTGACATAAAACAACGCCATCTCATCAAATGAAAAGTGGAAATTTAAAGAAATGCGGAAAAACAGGTCCTTAAGATACTTTCGCAACAATGCCTGGCAACTGGCTAACGAGAGGAAATGGTAGCAGGGATGCGAGGAATAGGAATGGAGGAGAAGGAGGTGCTGAGGTGTGTATACGGGCAAAATTCATTCATTTAAGTAATTTTTATCTTGATGGCACAAAATGGGAATTAAGTGTGCATGTGTGTTTTTCTGTCTCACGATAAACAATATCGCATTGTATTTATTGGGAAACAAATTAAATGAAATTAAAATACTTAAGGGAATATTAAGAAACAAAAGGAGAACAAATGTATTAAATTTAATTAAAAATAAATTAGGATGAGTTCAATTAGGATGAGAGCAAAAAAAAAATTGATATAGGGAACGGAATAGCAATAAACGTTTAATTTTGTATCGTCTAAAAATTGATCCAAATCCATTCCATCGGCTAAGATATTGGGATTTTGGTTTTCAGTTTTCAGTGCTTCAAAAAATTTAAAAAAATATTTTTTGCCAAAAGTTCCCAAACCGCCGACCTTTTAGTTTGTTATATATTACGTTGCTATTTGAAGTTCGATTTTAATATTTCGCATATCGTTGTTCATGGTATAATAAAAACTATATTTCGTTTTATTTATCATACTCAAATCCAACGTTAAATCCTAGTAGTCGCTTCCCTTATCTCGATCCCTACTATAGAAGAGAACACTATAAAAAATCGAATTCACTTTAAGTTCTAAAAGGTGAAATGTTAGACTAATGGCCCCAAATATTTTTCTTGTTTGACAGAGTTTAATGCAATTTTTGTTGAAATCCTTGGTATTTACTATTTATTAATAATATGAGACCAACGGCAGTGACCTATAGAACAACATCACTGTCCACGTCTTCAAAAGATGAAATGCTCCTTAAGCAAATTTTTCTTGTTTAAATAGAGTTTAACGAAAATTTGATTCAAACATTTTATTAGCTGTCACCTAATACCAAAGCATGCTTTCAGGCGTAACACATAAATCGTTTCATCATTACTCATAAGTCAGCTAACATGACTGCAACAATAGACATTTTTAACTATTTTATTAGCATTGATGCAATCAATGAGCCTTATCGATCTGATTAGTGTAATCCAATGCTGAAGCATAATTTTCATAGAGGAGAATAATATAAGGATTCTGGTTCACTCGCTTCGCATTCTCTTCGTTAGTTCGAGTAAACTAAATGCCAGCAATGTTTTATGCAGCGATTTACATTACGCCTGAAAGCATGCTTTGGTATTAGGTGACAGCTAATAAAATGTTTGAATCAAATTTTCGTTAAACTCTATTTAAACAAGAAAAATTTGCTTAAGGAGCATTTCATCTTTTGAAGACGTGGGCAAGTCTCTATAGTAAAAATTATGCAGTAGCATAGTATCACGCTGGTACTGAAAACTTACAGAAATGTATTCTGCTGGTAAGCATAAGATATAATATTAAATTTTAAATACATTAAATCAACGTGTCATGAAGAATCGTGACATTAATAAAGTTTTATAGGTGCTTTGTGAGAGAAAATGCTTTTTATGTACTAATCAAGCTCTCCTCATTAAGATTCATGGCATTTATTTATTGAATATAAGATGGAAATTTTTTTAAAGGAAGTGTGGAAAAACGAGCTACAAATATTAATCGAAAGAACTTATATTGTGCTTATCTCTAACTGGTGATAAATATGCTTATATCGAGTGAAAAAAGGAGGAAAACTTGGATAATTGTTGGCCTCATTTAAAATAATTATTACAAAGTGATCAATTTCAGTAAAAAATATCTTTAATGCCATGAATGAGTTATGAAAGAGATTCTCACATTCAATGAGCTTGGTGGCTGTATCGGGGTTCGAACCTACCATCATATGATATATATCATATGATATGATCATATATCATATGATAGTGGTGTGTTCTAACCATCATGTTACGGTTGGTCACTTCACAATAAACTATTCTGATGTGTTGAAGACAGTTAGTGAGATACACTCAATGGTTGCCAAGATTTAGTTATTTTCTCGATTGGGTACTCTGCTTTCAAGTTAAAGGCGTAATTACTCCTTACCATTTTGCTTGAATATTTGTTAATGCCACATGAGGATACCACTTCCTCCAAAAAGTCGCATATTATCACTGAAGATGCTCTGTATAGGAGATATTTTCGTATTTTTAGTCAGTTCGGTTATTTTAGCAGATATGATTTTTCTATTTTGGTGGATTATTGGAAAAGGCTTGCACTTCAATGATGACCACGAACGTCAGTGTAAAAAGCTTTTACCTGGCTCGTCAACCAATCGCTCTGTCGATCTTCTCGTCAACATGATTACCGTTTTAATAAAGATAGATTGTTTTCCCAGTGCTTGAACATACAATTATATGGATCACAGTCGCATATTCTGGTCATTTTACCATCGTCGGTTAGTTTTGCTACAATTCATGTTTAAAGTAGTCTTAAAAAACTAATATTAAAAAATTTCAAGGAAAATGAATGAGCTTTGAATCGTGCTACTGTCTACTCTCAACTGTTAATTTTCAATGGGAAACGTTGCAAAATGGAGCCAGACCAGCTTCAACGAAAATTTTCAATCAAATTAATATCCGGAATCTCTTCTTTTCAGGTCGGGTCACCCGACCTGGCCGCAGAAGACTTTTTTTTATGGGGTTATATCAAGCAAGATATGTACAAAACGAAACCAAGGACTTTTAATTTAAGACATGATTAAGACCTCCTAACAGAAGCTGGAAAAGAAATGTATCGAAATTTTTTGAAGTGAACACGAATGCTTGCTTGAATGCATCTTCTAAGCAAGCATATAGCGATTCTACCAGGTGGCCTTTAAAAAAGTCTATTGTGGTTGAGGTTAAATTATTTTATCGTATTTGCCTTGTTCGTAATATACCTATTATATATTATCTAAATTTTTTACCTACATTTAACCCTGAAGAATTCCCCTTTCTCCCGGAAATAAATTGATTGTTTGGTTTTATCGCCATAAAATGGCAATACGCTGGTTTTGGTTTGGTTACGTTGCATACTTTACGGCTTTAAATAAATCCTAAATATTTTATGGAATTTTTTAATGTCTCTGTTGCATTGTTATACATGTTTCATCACGACGAAACAGCATAAAGCACTGGAAAGCGATAAAACAAAAGAAACACAAAAAATGGGGAAAAATATGATGAACCAGCAATGGCAAGGCAACAAGAAGTGAGAGCCACGAGTCAGAAGAGTTGCAAATAAGTGACATTTTCTGTTGACACTGTTGACGTTGTGTGAAATTGAATAAAAATTTATGCCACCAGTGGAAATTGTGATGGTTTTGCTGCTGCTTTTGCTGTGGCACTTCATATTTTGTGCAACATTTTTGCTAGCGCTTCGGCCGCATGCTCCACCTCCAGCTCCAACATTTTGGTGCCCCGCATTCTTTTTTGTATGGCACACAAACAATTTTTGTTTTGCAAAATCGTTTGTCTGCTGTTAGTGCTACAGTTTGTTGTAATTCAATTGTAATTGTTGGTGGCATGTCCTTTTATGCTACACCTCTCAACTGTAATTAAGACAAAGTTACAAGTTTCGTTCCGTTTTTTCGGTCACTGGATAAGTTGAATTTGGCTGCTTGCGAGGAATAACTAAGAGCCCGCATAGTTTCCCACAGCCAGCTAATTTAAGTTACTTTCCAGGGCTCTTCAAAGGCTAAGGTGTAGTGTAAAATGGGGACAACTGAGCTGTTGTCATAAAGTGTCAGCAAAATGTTGTAGTAGTTGAAAAATTTAACTTAAATTCTCTGAAATTTGTATGGACATATTAAGTTCCATCATAGTTTGTTTATGCTGAAAGTTAGGCCTCTCATGTAATGTAATTGAAATAAAAAAAAAACATTCTAACACAATTTTAGGCGCGTTATGCTATAAATGCAGAAGTATAATTTTAAGAGTAATTTTTCAATGTGCTTAAACCAATTAAGGGCAATCAGGAAAATTATTTAATAAATATGTAATGTAAACTGATTCATATTCATTGTTTTCACAGCGAAACGGTTAAGTGCAATTGCTGTAATGGAAGTCTAATATTAATTATATAAGTCATTGAGCCAACCAATCATAGTTGAAGCATTGTTATATTCCGACATTCAAAAAAAAAAAAAAAAAAAAAAAAGGATAGTGCGTCTAACAGACAGGAGTCTGGTTGGAAGTATAACTCTACTGTTTTTGCTTTGCGCTAAGGAAACTTTTTCTTTACTAACACTTCTCACTTCTAACATTTTACTAACAGATCTAAAATAAAGTTATTTTCACAATTCGGCTATCACTGTGTTTTTGAGTTATAGAAATATTTGATTTTGTTTTTAAGTTTTTCGTCTGAATATCATTTGACACAAATGGACACTACTTCTGCAAACCATGAGAATGCGAAAAGTTGGTTATTTTCAAAAAGAGTGTCCATTTCTGCGTCATGGGCCCAACTATATTTGAACAATTTTGTTCAATGGGCTCATTTATGGATATTGCTTTGCACCACATTAAGGGAGGAGATTTCTCTAAATACTTTTGAATTAAACAAAAATTCAATTTTGTGATTGAGGTATGGTCATACTTGTGTTTTAGTAATTTTTTATTTGATAACATTTTGCATATGTTCTGATACCAAATGATGATTACCACTATTACCAGACTCCTCGGAGATTCAGAGAACGAGATATTTTTCCGATTGAATAGACTAGACAGTTTCCTGCAAATATGCATTTTTATGTTTTAGCGATATTTTTTAAAATGTTTTTTTTTGGTTTTTCGGGGACTTTTTGCATTTTGAGTACTACTTTCGAAGAAACTCAAAAAACTATTTGCTATTTTTGGTATATGATACTCCTTTTCCGAGTTATTGACACCTTTGTATTTTGGCTTATAAGCAATTGAATTTAATTTAATTGATAGTACGTTAAGGTTAATCAGACATTTGGTTAAAATCAACGTTTGGACCCAAAATTAAGTTATTTTCTTGGCCAGACTCTCCGTTCGAGACATCAATATTTTTTGTATTTTAGTGATTTGTATGCTAGGATACGTTCGATTATTGCTGTCATCCTTTTTTGGATATCATTTTCTCCAAACTTCTCGCAATACTCAAAATGTAGTCATTTTTACGACTTTGCATTTGGTAATATTTTGAATACTTTTTGACAAGATATGTTGGATGTTTTCCGCAAACTTTTTCGAATTTCGATAACCATATACTTTCGTAATTTCCACTCGGCTTTCGAGTTAGAAACTTTTTGGTATTTTAGCTATTCTTTTGTTATATATTAAGTATTTTTTAATACTTTGTGCCATATATTGAGTGATACTCCTTACAAAGTCTTTGAATCCTTAAAAAACTGTTTAGTCTCGCAATTGCACATTCCGTTTCTGAAATAACGATACATTCGTATTATAGATACTTTTTATTTCATAATCTTTTGAACATTTTTTTGGCGATATAAACAACATTTGTTTATTTGTATTTTAGCGATTTTGTCATTCAACAACTTTATGAATATTTACAATAGGCCACTTTCAATACGATGTGCCACGAGCTTGTTTTCTGTATATGCTTACCGCTGGGGAGAAGTCAGAGATACTCCAGAGATATGTCCACGATGAGGATGACGGTTTCACCTTGAAGAAACTATTCTATTTGTGGCCAGAACAATTCATAAAGCGTTGACGTGTGATGAATTTTCGTTGAGAAAAAGAGAAAGGTCATGGTCCAAGACTTTATTCTATTCCAGTGCGGGCCAACGGAATTCGAAACAATTTATTTGAGCTTAATTGTAGAAGCGGCAGCTCTTGTTCTAAGCCAACGGCATGCATTTAACTCCGTTGTAAGCTCCATAAATTAGATGTGAAAGAGCTTCTCATTTTGAGTGACATTGCTGTCATCCTATTTGTATGTTAACTAAAGGTGATCTACTTGTTAATGATTATCTTATTAGGATTTTCCATGAAAATGTCTTGCTTTCTAACATAAAGATATTATTTTAGTTAATAATACTAATACGCAATATGTGGTTAAATTATACTTTGTGTTTGTTTGTAACGAATCTTAACATTAATTTAATTAATAAACTTGTTCAAAAGGAGAATTACTTGCCAACATACGATGATTTCCCTGTCGGATATATTATTTCACTGGAATTTTCTTAAGATCCTTGCTTATTATTTGCTTATTATTTTACCTAATATTACCCATACGTATCATTTGGTAAATGCATTTTATGTATAAGTTATGATTATTCTTTTGAAACTCATTAATTAAATTGATATTAAGTGAACATTAGATCCTACGTAATAGTTTTTAGTACCACTATTGCATTCACTTTCACTTATGCAAGTGTCACATTAGTTATTCTCGAACTTGTCTTTTTCATGAGAAGAAATGTATTATCGTGGCAATTTCCTTATTCCAGTATCCATTTGTTTCAGTATTTCATAGATCTTTATTATGCAAGTCGTTCATGTTATCTCAATATTAATGTTACTTATTAATAATATTTATTAATATTACTTTTGCGCAGTAATTGGTGAATTCATATTAGGTTTATGCTCAGATTACATAACGAATGAGTAAGAGAAAACTTAGTGAAATTAAGTATACGTTTCAAAACCACATAATTCCATGTGCGTTATGTACGTATGATTAAAACAGATTACTTTTTATGGAAAATAGCAAACTTTTTTGTAATTCATATTGTTGGATTGCTGTTGCCTTTTTCTTAACATAAAAAATTTGGTTTGACTTAAAACTTAATGCGTTAGAACTGCTTTTAAATTCAGCCCTTGACCTATTAATAACCGCCAGCTTATCTTTTTAGCATCAATATCACCTATACAAAAAACAAATTTTCTTACATTCCACGAATAAGATGTGTAATAGCATCCCATACTCGGGTCGTTAAAACGAGTTCTATTTTTAGATCCAATTAAAGCAACCCCAATCCAAAATCTGGCACAAATATACTGTGATCAAGAATGTGCACCTCATTCACCAGTATCTGTCGTTTGCAAATATAATTTTTTCGCCAAAAGCAAAATCTTCGCACATACAAAACATTGCTATCAAAACTTCCATTAATACACCCATTGATATGGAAACATAAAAACTCTCCAGGCATCGCATCTGTATAAGTTGAATGAATGCGTATTTCTCTTTGTTCGTTTAAATAACAATACCGAAAATCATTTTATTTGTAATTATGATTTTTATTAGTGAAGCAATAAATGAACGAAAGAAAATAAAAGTGGCATAAACGTTAAAGAAATGCGGACAAATGAAACAAAATGCAGACAATAAACGACAGGGAGAAGGCGACACGTTTCAAAAAGTCTGTAACGGAAACGGAATTCAAATGGGCGATTTGTTAGTTTTATTAGTCATAAATATCCCAGTGATAACATTGTTTTATGTTTGAACCGATGAATTATATTTTCGTCTATCTTATTGCTATTAAAATCACTTTTATGTACAACCAGTGAGAAAGACAAACATATGGAAGGAAGTCTTAGAAAAACCGATGGGTTGGAACAAGCTATATTTTTGGTCATAATAACTAGTCTATCTGTTCTTTTATCTGTTTATCTTTGTTTATTTTTTATGCGAGACGAAGAAATGCCTAAAAGCATGCTATTGTTTTATCTATCTAAGTCTATCTGCAAATGAACCAACGCTTTTTGAATGTTAGCTTTATGTGTAGTGATGTTTTTTTAATAAGTATCACTGTTCATATTAGCATCTAGAGAACGAAATAGCAAGAAATACAATTTATCAATAAAGTACGACGAATTGATCAACAAAACGCAAAATATTTGTTATTCACCCAAGTTTATTGTATGGCCTTTAAAGGGCGTATGCCAAGGAATAATCCAATCATCAAAATATTTTTCAAACGTACTTTCTGCAAAAGATTTCAGTTCTAATTTTTGCGAATTCCGCGAAATAATAATTTAAATTTTGGGAAGAGAAAAAACCAGCCTGAGCGACATCAGATGAATATGGTGGTGGTTGAATTATTATTGTTTAACTTTGGCCAGAAGTTCGCGTAAAATGATAATCTTGTGAGCTGATGCATTACTGTGTTGCAAAAGTCATGATATTTCTTTCCACCAATCTGGTATTTGATCTCTCAAACGCTGCATAACACCCATATAGTATTCTTTGTGTACTGTCTGTCTTTCTGGCATGAGTTTCGAGTGCAAAACTTCGCGATAATCAAAGAAGGCAACCAACATCATTTTGAATTTGGTTATCTTGGATACGGGGTTTTCTAGCTCCATTGTAAGACGCTATTGCGAAGCTTGTTGGTTGGTTGGTTGTAAGCACATGCCTTGTCAGCAGTTACGATGCATTTGATGAATGTGGGTTCTCGATTAACTTGGTCTATTGTGTTTTCTGCGACCTTTACCATACTGAATCTGTAGCAACTAATAGAGCGATAACACGTTTCATATCTAAAGAAATTATGTCAAATAGTACGAACTGATACGTGGAATACAGAAAATTCAACAGCTATCTCTTTCAATTCTTAAAACCAACCATTTCCGTTTTCACTTTTCGATGTTAATTTGAATTGTGTACTTTCAGGAACGACCAGAGCGAACAAATGTTCCAACAAAGCTCGACTTGACTGTCGACTGTTTTTGAGTGCACTGCACATTGCACTCATACCCAATGCTCTTTTGATAAAGTAAATTTACTGTAAGAATTCTATGCAATTTTCAGCGACTCAGCATGCGAAATTTTATTTTGCAATAACAAATTTGAGGCAAAATTTTTGCTCGATTTTGTTATCGATCGTAAAAGTCGCAAAACACACTTGAAATTAACTGACATTGGCATTGTAAACAATTTAAATGACAGATCGTGTTTAAAATCTGCATCAACTTAGCCTGAAATTTTGACAATCGCTTTTAGCGGGCTTTTTAAATGGTAAATTGCCGGTAGTTTTGTGACTAAATGTATATTGGAATTTTGGAATTAATTTGTTGGCTGTTAGAATTAAATCGTGAACAACTTAACTTCATATAAACTAAAAAAAATAATGCTCAACCTGCAGTCCATTTGGTTTTTCTGTAATATTCCTTGCCTCCTGTATTTTGTGGTGCCCTTTAAACTTGGAAAAGAAGAAATGAGGAGTGCCTAAAGTAAAACAGTTTTATCGCAATGTACATAATATGAGGTAATCGCTTTTGAATGTTAGATTTTATATAGGTATATCGTAGCTCACGCACCTTCAGGCGGCGATCGTCCAAAATCATTTTGTGGATTTTTTTTTAACTGTGCCGGAATTGGTCGACACTACGGTGTTCATTTTGGCCGCTCGTACGGCCTCCTGAAACTGTTCTACCCAATAGTTTACTGTCGTAAGCCAAGGAGCAGAATCTAGCTCGTCTCTAATATTGATTGGACTGAGACCTTTCAAATGGAAATATCGAACCGGTGACCAATTTTTTCATGTTGACAAGTTAACTGAGATCGTTTACTTTTGAAGGCTCAAATAAAAATACTAAACAACTCGGGGCCTTAAAATTCAAAACGTATGTTTTAAAAAGTTGCCACTTTTCACCAAAATAAATTTTTCTAAATACTGACACCGTCTATACGTCAGATCGGCATTGAAACATAGAAGTAATAACGAAGGGAATCTTTAATTAATATGTTGTTTATTGCATTGGATTAAACTTAAAGGAATAGACGATTTTCTAAAAATTGTCGGGGATCTCAAGCACATATGACTGACCAATTACAATGAACTGTTTATTCCTAGATTCATATCATTCATTCAGTTACACTAAGTAAATGAAGTCGTATTTAATGCATATTAAGAATTTTTTTAAATTTAATCAAATTGGCGTTGCCAGGTTCCCTCTGGTATCGCACATACCAAAAAAACCATTCACAGGAATTCAACATTTCCACTGTACTTTTTAGTTGGCAGACTGTAAGATCCTAAAAATATTTTGCTTTCTACAGTTTTGGAAATGTTTAAAACAATCGTTCGTGTAATAAATCCAGATCCAAAAAATAAAATTGCCTGCATTGTCACACCCCCTCGGACAATCCCACGTATATTGACCAATTTAGCAAAGGTCAAACAATGTTCTATTTGTAAGTAGAAGTCTTTAGCAGAATTTGGTTTTGATCCTTTTATTACACCATGTACAAATATTGAGCATTTCCCCCTTCTGGCACCCCAACATAAATTTGCGCCAATACTTGAGTAGATGGATGCAATGCTGGGCATTGGACACACACCGTACTATAGTCGTGCCAACGGTACCAACAGATCAGAAAGAGATCTGTTAGAAATATTGCCCTGTAATGCAACTTTATCACATTCCACAATATAAGAAAATTTCGGTGAAAACTAAGGCCTTTAGAGACGATGGAACCAAGCCTCTGAACAATTTATTTGTATGGAGGCTATAACCAAACATGGATTGATATGGCCTATTTTTAACAGACATTGCCATTTATTCAACCAAATCATATTTACTAAATAGACTCAAATAATGAAATCAATCAGGGACAGTCCATTTGTACTGCGACTGTATTGAAACATAGGCTGATATGATCCTTTAATGACAATCATTTTGATGCTATCAAATACTAAGTTCTCATACAGTCAAAATTCCATTGCAGCTGTGGCTTTTAAAGGTGATGAAACCAGGCAATTGACGGACCACTTGTATGGAGATTCATATCAAAACATAGACCGATATAGCTCAATAGGGACTGTCTTTGAACCAACCAATGAAAAAGTACAAAATACAATTAAATTTCAATTTTAATTTTGGTTTTTAGAAGCGATAAAATCAAGCTTTGATTGAACACCTGTACAGGGGTTATACCAAATCATGGACTGAAATCAATCATCACCCAACTAAAAATGTAATAA
>JAHXMU010000129.1:1726022-1883452 GCA_019455685.1 Philornis downsi
CTGGACATTGTAGACCGAAGTGACCTTAGGCCAAAAGGACCTCAGGCAGAGATAAGTTCATTAAAACAAATAATATATACAAAGATTTCCTATGCAATATGCAGTTTAATATATTTTGATGTGAATAAGTATACATTTCACCAAATATTTGAATCATGTTGTAATAAGGCGTATAATTAATATAATTATAAACAAAGCACAGATTTTGCTTCAACAGCATACGGTATTAAGAAGAAATGAAGAATTATAGCCTGAAATGATAAGAAATTCTTGAAGCAACCAACACTAAAATGTAAAAGTTACATAAAATCAGTTAGCCTCAAGCGAAATAAAATGGTTATTCAATCCATTGAATTCATCAAGACGTATAATTAATTTTATTACAGTAAAAGTATCGATTTTGAAACTTTTAAATTCCATGTAATTTACAAAGAATTCTGAACGGTGATGAAAGCTGCTGCATCGGCATTTGCAAGCAATAAATACATTTCTTTAAATATTTTGGCCGATTTTGTACATTTTCTTTTAAACAGGGAGGAAAATTTATTGACGTATGAATAATATTAATATAGATCAGGTTACCGGTTATGCCTTTAAAAAATAAGTAGGGAATTTAACTAGGAATGAAAGCTGACATTAAAATGATATTTGTTAATGGTGGTCCTCTACATCCAATTCTTTGTAACAAAATAATTCAAGTTGCTCAAAAATACTTCATTGGAACTTGGAAATGGGAATTCAAAAGAAGATATAGAATTTGCGAGATATATTTTCCAAATTGTTATGGCTTATGAAATTTTGAGAACAAAATTGTAAGGAAATAACTCAAAATCGTTTTTTGATGTCTCTTTCGAATATAGAGCGCTTTTAAAATGGGAATTCAGAGAAAAATGAAGTATTTGCAAAATATATTTTTCAAATTGTTATCTCCCGATTCCTATACCTATAACTGTGTTTTCCCTCTCCTCCACACCCTTTTAATTTCTTTCTATTTTATGCACCCTTTGTCCATAACAATCTCCAATTCTTTTTTCTTTTTTCCCCATTTTAGCCTTTCCAATTTGCACCAATTTATTTGGCCATTAAAATGAAATTGGCTCATAACAATTGGTAAAGAAAAAAAAACTTTAGCTAAAGAGACAAAACAAAACAAGACAAAAAAAAAAAATACATTTTCACAAAAAAACGGGGAAAAAACATTGCTAATGCTTTGGCGTTTTTGCTGCTGCCAATTTCGCAGAATATTGCTAGGCAACTTTGTGTAAGATATATCTAAGTTTTTGGCGAGCTAGTTTAACAATATGTAATGACTAAAATTCTGCTACTAGAACATCAGTTATTTCTTTATGAACAAAGTTTTCATAACTGCTGTGAGAAATACGAAAGCCATAAAAACGTAAAAAGAAAAGATGCTAAGGCATGCCGTTAGAGGGGAGCAAATAACAAAGTTTCAAGGATTTCCATGAAATAGATACAAATAGATACCATTACAGGGGGTGATGGAAGGAAGATATGAGCTTTTTATGGGAAATATTGGATACAATGCAAAGAAGAATAAGCAGAAGATGCTGCGAAATTAAAGGGGGTAAAAAATTAAAAATTAACAAAAATTGAAACGTAGGACATGTCATTTTAAAAGTTAATAAAGAACAAAATAAGACAAAAATAATTCAATAATTTCATCTTGTTACAATTTAATATTGTGGCTACAAATTGTCTGTAAATTGAAAAATGTTATTAAAACTGATCTGAAAAACATCATGTATTAATACATTTTGAGAATTCTGTTAAATAATAGGCGTGCCAAACATTTAGGTACGTACAACGTGCTATTAATATTTAATTAGTTTTATTAAACATTAATCATACGTCACGAGGAGGATATTAAATCAAAAATATATGTACATATTTGAAACGTTGTGACTCTCTACAGAGAAATGTTACCATGATTAGAAGGTCGTACACAGATTTACAAGAAATCTAAAAATTTGCTAAAATTGAGACCCGTACAAATTTCTGAAAATTTCTTTATAGAAAATTCCATTGTACTTGAATTTATCCCCAAAAACCTAAAGTAGAAATGTATGACGCCACGTATCGATCAATAGGCTGTAATGTAGAAAGGAAAGCAAGAAGCCAACAGGAAGCAAAATAGAAACGAGGGACGCAAAATTAGCCAACATTACGTATAGCTACGGCGCCAGTAGTTTGAAAAAATAAAAAAATAACTTTTTTTATATTGCAAAGTGGCAACGTTATATATTTTTAGTTTCGAGACGCCACGTTGTTTAGTATTTTTATTTGGGCCATCAAAAGTAAACGATCTCAGTGAGTTTGTAAACATGGAAAAAATTGGTCACCGCTTTATAATTCAATATTTCCATTTGAAAGGTCTCAGTCCAACCAATACTAAAGCCGAGCTATATTCTACTCGGAGGAGTCTGCTCCATTGTTTACGACTGTAAAATATGGAGTGGCAGAGTTTAAACAAGGCCGTACGAGCTGCCAAAATAACCACCATAGTATTCAATCAATTGAGGAGTCCACGTCGGACACGGTTAAAAAATCCACAAAATGGTATTGCAAGATCGTCGTCTGAAAATGCGTGACCTAACTGAAATGATGAAAACTTTCGAAATGGCTGTACATCGTATATTAACCGAAGATTTGAAGATGAGAAAGCTGTGCGCAGAATGGGTGCCGCGCTTTCTTTTAACAGACCAAGAACATCGTCGTGAAGATGTTTCAGTACAGTGGTTGAGGGACGTTTCACCGCAATAAAGTCGAATTTTTGGGTTGACTTATAACCATGGATGACCACTTCACACCTGAGACAAAGTCAAAGAGAACAGCCAAAGCAGTGGACTGGAATGGGAGAATCGTGTCCAAAGAAGGCTAAGACGCTTTCATCCGCAGGCAAGGTCATGGCGTCTGTTTTTTGGGATGCGCGTAAGATTATTTTTATTATTTTATTTTTCATCAGAAAGGGAAAACCATCAACGGCGAATATTATGCTAATTTATTGCAGCGTTTAGGTGATGATAATTAGGATTTTTCATAAAGACAATACTTCGGTTCACACATCTATTATTGCGACGGCCAAAATTAATGAATTAAAGTTTGAATTGCTTCGCAACAGTTTCAACACTATTTGATACCAACAAGATGGAGCAACTGCGCGCTTAGACTGACCAGGTAAGGCGAAGTTCCACCTAAAATTTCCAAACAAATTAATATCCACGAACTCCACTTTCCGTTCACTCTCAAGGTCACCTGACCTGAACGCGCCAGCCTTTCTTCTACGGGATTATGTCAAGCAAAAAATGTACAAAAAGAAACCAAGGAAACTTGACTGAATTGAAGTAGTCCATTAAAACTATAATTGAGGCGAACCTGACTTCAACCCTTCAAACCGCAATGAATAATTTTCTGAACAAGTGTCGCATATGTGTAAATAAGCATGGAGATCATTTACGGTCTATCATCTTCAAAACCAATTAGTTGATAAATAAAATTAAATTAAATTTTCTATACAATAAAAAAAAATAAAATAAATAAAAATAAAATAAAATAAATTTATTAAATAAAAAGTTATTGTTGTGCAAATGGTGCGCCACTCTGTACATGCTGATTTTACAAAAAAAAAAAGTCAAATGTATTTTCAAATAATTGATGCATATTTGTTCTAAAGCTTGATTTATATTTGTCGTAAAGCTTATGCAGTCCATGCCTTTTTCTATAAATGCTTCTGTGCTCATTAGCGAAAACATTTGCACTCCTCTGGCAATATCATTACCTCGCAAAACTCTCAATTAGCCAGCCCACCAACTTCTATGCACCTTTTTCGTCAGATGAAGCTCCCTCGGACCATTTTCTGTTTTCAAACTTAAAAAAATGGCTCGGTGGTAAAAGACTTGCCATCAATGAAGAGGTGGAATCTGCTATTAATGACTTTTAAAAAAAGTTTTACGCTGGAAAAAGTGCATTGACCTAAAAGGAGATTATGTTGAAAAATAAACAACGTTTTCCCCAACTTTTTTGTGTCTTCCCTGTTAGGTCGACTAGTTTCGGAGTCCGCCCTCGTAGGAGAGGAATAATTCCTTAACTTGATAATGCTAGAACTTAATATTGTATCAGTCATCTGTAGATACATTATGTGGTAGGTATTGTTTAGTGTTTTTTTAATTTCTTAATTTTTATTAATCCAACCTCAGTATATCTCATAACAAATGTCTTAGGACGTATACGTATTATTAATAAATTGTAATCATGCGTTATGGGATTCGCTGAAATTATATATATCAGACAATTTGTAAGCAATTAAAAGAGAAACTTGCTTAAAATATTGAGTTCCAAACTAAAAATTAGGGAAATTCACTATAAAACAGGAAATTTACAGGAGATTTATAAAACTTGCTTCTTTTTGATCGAGAGTCATAATTCAACTTAGGCTTTTAAATTAGAAACGAGGTGCTCCAGCATATTTGTACCAAAAGTCCGTAAAAGTACCAAATAACTGGTATAGATGGAAAGGGCTACGTCTTATTACAGATTCAATACTGTGTACTCTAACTATTCACTAACTGCTAGTTTCTGTTAACAGTTTTTATATTTCAGTTGCAAGATTCTTGTCAAACCTACATCCGCCAAACATCTTGAGACATATAAGTGTCATTAATATCTTATCATTTACATCAGCTATTAATCATACACCATTTGCCACTGAACAGTGTGATAGTTGCGCTGATATATCTGGGGACACAATTTGTCATTTGCATTTTTTGTTGTTTACTCAAATAGCCATACAAATTAGCAGCAATTAATTAAATATTAAACATATGTTGTTGTATGCAATTGAACAAAGTGCCATCATGTTTTAAAGATAAATACTTAAAGAATAATATTAAAACTTACTATTAATGATACTATGAGGTACTAACAAATATGTCAGAATATTAATACGGTTTCTTCAATTGGTTGTAGTGAATTGATATCACTCATGCAGGACCTACAGTTTACAAATAAAAATAAATTCAGACATAACTGTAATGATATTGTTTTGTGCGGCGAGAGAATGAAGTGAAATAAGAAACACAAAATATAATAGAACTTTGAATGTGTTTGAAGTTATGAACAAGGGCCCTAGTTAATATAGATATATGAATTTCCAAAGTAAATTCGTACGTTTAAATATTAACGTTTGTTTCGGTGACTGTTCTCAACTTTCATGTAAATTACAATGAATTTTTGATTGTGGTTTAAATGCAGATGTTTTAATAAATACAAAATATTATTGGCTGTTATTATTGTTAATCCTATATGCAATGGGAAATATTAATTAAACGTAGAAATAGTTAATAATCATACATATTTTCTCACATGTACTCGTCCTAAACACAAGCTAATTTTGCTGTATAACAAATGATAAGGCTTTGGAATTGATGGTAATATTTTATTATAAAATTATATTGCTTTTCTATTCAGTATGCCTTTTAAATTCTGATTAAATTTAAATTAATATTAATCATACGTTAAATAATCTATTCGAAGACCAGATGATTACGACCGCCTGAATTTTAATTACAATTAATTTTGGTTTTAAAGAAATAAAGAACATTTTACAAAGGTGTTTGGATCACACTGACATTTGACAAAATTTTCTCTATGAAAAGATATAGACTAGGAACTGTAATAATAACCAAAGAGTAATACCAACATGTGAGTCTTTGGAAATTATTGTCCAGACTATATAACCAACTACAATGAAAATGTAGAAACTTTTTGAGGTCATTGCTATTAAAATTTTACCAAGACCCAAAATATGTAGTGTTAGCAGCTTATTAATCGGTGGTAATTGATTCAATCTCGCACACCGTCATCCATCATTTCGATGTGCCTGACTATCTCTTCGATTAGCCGATCATTCGACATGTCTGGTAAATGCTCCTCAAACTATGACATTCGGAATTATCTCTAAACTGTAGGTCCCGTTGAGTGAATCTAAAAATAGAATGCGGGTAGGCTCACTGAATGTGAGAAACTCTCTCATATCTCATTAATGGAATGCAGGGATTTTTTTTAATTGGTAATTTTTAGCATTACTACCATCAGAAGCTGCATGAACTTAAATGCAATTATGTCATTTTCAAATGATCTACATGAAATTTAGTCACCAACAAATGTCGCAAACTGTATGCATTGGACATTACTTGTATGCCCAAATTAATGTTAATCATACGTGGCAAACCACTTTTACATCAGTGATGTATTATAACGGGTGGGCCATAAGGGTGTTGGCGGTTTAAATATTCAATTAAAAAAAATACGAAACATAAAAAAAATATATTTGTATTTTTAAAAAGCAGAAGCATGGGAATTTTTAAAACTTAAAAATAATGTCGTCCAAATGGCTTTCCTCGGCTGCTTCACACTCTTGGAACCGAAGTCGCAAATTTTGGAAAACTCGTTGAAAAGTTGTTCTCGGTATTTTGTTACTTTCCTGAATAATGTTCCTCTTCAACTGCTATAAATTGGTTGGATTATTCTCGTAGACTACCGATTTGAGGTAGCCCCATAGAAAATAATCGCATGGAGAGAGATCGGGGCTACGAGGGGGCCATTCAATATTACCCCTTTTCGAAATGAGTTTTCCAGGAAAAACATTTTTCAGCAGCTCTATGGATACCCTAGCCCTATGACATGTGGCCCCATCCTGTTGAAATCACATTCTCGAGGTATTGCCTTGAAGTTCTTACAAAGCTGGCACCAAAAAGGCTGCTAGCATGTTGCAATAATTGTTCGCTCTAACCGTCTTTAACTGAAACACGAACACGCTCCACAATGTCGGCTGATCTTGCAGAAACTGGGCGACCACGAACCGTAATTGGTACTGTTGAGCCGGTTGTTTCGAACATTCTGATCCATTTTCGTATCACATTGGCGCTTGGAACTTCACTTAAATCGATACAAACGTCGTGCAGTAATCACTGATTTATTGCTTTCGTAATACGCTCGGACACAAAAAGCACGCTGCACTCCCGTGTACGGCTCCATGGCGACTAAATTTCCAGGAAGCGGAGCAGCGAACAACATATCCCCCCGCCACCCCGCACCGCGCGTTACCGAGAAATTGAATATTTAAACCACCAACACCCTTATGGCCCACCCGTTATATAAATTAAAACTATTATCAATTTTTTTTGAAAAATACCAAATTGATACTAGTTTTCACTGAAGAATAGTGCATACGATGTATGATAAGAGGTAATTTTTGAGGCGGCTGCTTCACCGGTGATAAGTTAATACGTCGCTCATTATGCTATGAGTTGGTTTAGTAGGAAACGCTTGCTTGTACACCAACTAAATTCGACCTCTTACGAGGCCTGTCTCACTTTTAGGTCTTAAAATGGGTATGAAATGGTGCTCTATCTATGGAAACAAAAATGTTTGAAGAAAAAAATGTCAAATAAACAAATCGCTAAAATAAGAAGCTGTCCGTAATACGAAAATTGCAAAATAACTTAGTTTTTCCTCCAGTATTAATTTTCGCTTGTAGGTATGCGTTACTCACATAATTTTATGTTTTTAGAAAATGTCTTATATGACATGTTGAAGCGCACACCGAGTCAGTTAGTTATTAAGCAAACGATATATAAATTCGCAGAAATCCCACACTTTCGTAGAGCTACGATTGTATTTGAGAAGCCATTATAAAATGTGTCGACTGCTTGACAAGTCAGACATACGGAGGTGATACGAAAATTTAATATTTGATTGAATGCCTAAAAGTCGCGTATTTCAAGCAACGTTAATTAGCTGAAAAATTATTAACAAAACGTTGTCGTACAATTAATTACTCATGTGCAGTTTAACCGCTTTCCTCTCGGCGCATAGTTATTAAAAAACAAAATATTTAAAACTATCTTAAATTTCAAAATATCTTCTGATATTATGGATAGTTCGGTTTGTACACTTCTGCAGTCTATCACAAGTAAACAAGTTTAAGGTGATACACTTCAGTCACTTTCATTCTCTGTACCATTTTTTGTTGTTATGATGTTAAACATGAGTAGTATTGCAAAAACATTTTTTAATGATAGTTAATCTAGGGATTTTAACTAACACATGTATTGAACATGGAAAAATTTCAACAAAATGTAGATGCTTACAAAATAATCTTAAGGAAAAAAATTCATTTATGTCCATGTGGTCCGCATAAGCTTCCACACTACTAAGCCGATTATAACAACATTTTAAGAATTTGTAGTCTATTTATTACTAAAGGTTTCTGTGTATTTAATAGTACACTTGATGTAACCTAAAAGGTGCAAGTGTACGATACAGTATTGACATACATATATAAAATCGAATGTTATGGCCAGTGAATTTGTTTATACCCTCTATCCGGGAAAACTTGTCACCACATTTCCACATTTCATTACATTCAAAGCTGACTACGCCAAACACTTTATGCATCATTGTAAATTCACAATGAAAATATTCACTGTGTTAACTTGTTAATATTCAGATGTTTTGACAAGAATATTGCGTATACAAATACAAAATATGTGCATATAACAAATATTGTACGCAAACTGTTATGTAAATCAATAACTACAACATGTACTCTTGCACACATACATAAATGTCAACACCCTTTACTACTCCTCGCCAAGCTGAAAACTCAACTTGTGAAATAGATCACACAGAAAGAAAAACAGTTATCCTTTTTAAAATACGATTATGTATTGGGTGGATATAAACAATAATCCAAACATAAGAGTAAGTGCGGACACAAAAATATTATGAAAGTAAGTGTGTATATGTGTGTTTGTGTGTGCAGGTAAAGGTAAATGAATAATGTAACATGTTACATATGCAATTCAGGCACAAGTGCTACACCAACACAGTTGTTAATACGCACACGCTCTTGCACACCTACACACACTCACACAAGTAGAGACAAAAACACTGAAAGCTCCTCTTAATGACACAGTCAGAAATATCAAGCTAGCGGTGATAGTGTGGGTAAATGTTAAACGTATAAATCTCATTTTATAAGAGGCTTTATACACCAACACTTACGCTTACACATACACAGATTGTCATAAAGGTAAATCACACAATCACCTTGCTCCATAAGAGTGCATGTGTATTTTTAATACTATACTATATAGTTATGCCTTTTATATGTGTACACATTTCATGGCTTGTAGCTATGTAATTTGTATATGTTTTATACACTTGTTGTAAATTTTTAGTGTAGTGTCATTTGCTTTGCTGTTACGAGAGTCACAGGCTTATTTGATTGTAATTTTAACCTTAATCATACAGAGAGAGAACTTTGCATGCTTGCACCCATGTGGGCTGTATTAAATGTCAAAATTTATAATGGGTTTATATTTATATTTATACTTATATTTATATTTATGTATGTGTATACAAATACACACAAGTACATCCTTCTGCATAGCCTGCAATATTATTACGTGTGACTGCAATTTTTACCACAACATTTAATTTATAACAATCATGTCATATCAGAGGTTTTGCGTAAAAATCGCAATTAATTGGTGTTTATGACAATTTCGAAAAATTTAATTGATTTTAAATTATGTCAAAATTAGGGAAATTGTTG
Source organism: Philornis downsi (assembly GCA_019455685.1). Classification (NCBI taxonomy): domain Eukaryota; kingdom Metazoa; phylum Arthropoda; class Insecta; order Diptera; family Muscidae; genus Philornis; species Philornis downsi. The sequence goes on from JAHXMU010000129.1 coordinate 1,735,660, forward strand.
AACAAATTTTAATTTTTTAATATCGCCGACGAATCATATGAATTCTAATGCCAGTAAATATAAGCTGTCCAATGTTGATATTATTGATGTTACCAATAGTATTATTAACAAATTTCGTAATACAACAGCAAAGTTACTAAGGTTAACTAATATAATATTTTCCGAAAACTACTTTTCTTATAAATGTTGACTACACCCAGTAAAAAAGAAGCATCTGCTAAAGTTAAAAAGATCCAATTATTGTGACCTAGAAGTGGTGAAAATTGAATGATAAGAAATATAATATTTTCCGAAAACTACTTTCTTATAAATATTGACTACACCCAGTAAAAAAAAAGCATCTGCTAAAGTTAAAAATATCCAATAATTGTGATCTATAAATGGTGAAAAATTGAGTAATCCTCGATGAATTTAACATTGGCTAGTCATAGGAGAAATTCCAGTTGTATTTGATAAGTTTTCGCAACTTTTTCACATTACAATTTTCTTCTTTTAATCAGAATTCACATTAATTTAAGTAATCAAGAAACATCAATTTTAAATACATGTTTAATAATTCAAACTTTTTGAATCAGAAACAAAAAAAGTTATAAGATTGTTTACTATTTTTAACAATGGCTGTCGGCTTAACGCCTTAATTCCATCAGTCCCTTTGGTGTAATTTAAAAGTGCTTCCCAAGAAACGGAGAATATGCTAATGTAACATAGAACAAGCTATGAAAACACTATTCTTGTAGAATGACTTCCACTTTTTTTTTTTTTTTTTTTGCTGAGTAATGATATTCTGGAGCAAAATTTTATTAAATAATTATTTTTCAAACAATTCATCATAAAAACTACATCGTTTTTAAAAGAAAGTGGAGCGCGCTGTAAAACCTTCCGACTGTAATGGAACTTTCATGATATGGACACCATTTTATTTTAGCTATTTTTTCCTTTTGGAGGAGGAATCGGACTCTTCGTTTTTAAATTAAGTGAGAATTTTTGGTTGAGTAGGTAATAGCCGTCATCATCAACGCCACAAAGACATCAAAAAGAAAATAAAGTCTCACCAGATCGAACATGAAAAAATTCCATTATTTACATTGAAATTGTTTCAAATAACGAAAGTGGAAAACATTTCGTTAACATTTAATTATATTGAAAATTTTTCAGGCATTATTATTTAACCACTGAATACTGGACATAAATGGTTCCGAAAATCATTTGTTTACACCTAATATAACTTTTGAAACACATCAAATAGCGGAATCTCTTTCTATTGTGGAAGAAAGGAGTTTGCATAATTAATATTGCTCAAACTGCTTTCTTTTCCTTTTTTGTTTCTTCAATGGCAGTGATTAATTATAATTGATTGATTTCATTATAATTGATAATTGTAAGAGAATTATGTATAATTGCTCCAAAACCATTGCCATTCATCAGAGTTCTTTGCAATTGGCTTCAAATAATTGTAATAACAAATCGTCAACTCATCGGTTCAAAAACGGAAGTGGTCTCATGTATGTCCCAGGCATTAATCAACCAACAGACACCACAACACGAAAGAGGACACAAATACACTCGAAGCGAATTTATATTTCTTCTCGCATATGCGAGAAACTCCACGTTTTCAAAATTAAGTTGAATAAAAAAATTACTCTTACACTTTTGCACTTTTTGCAGAATTTCAAGGGCTTTATTTAGCATAATAAGAATAGTCTGATTTGCACAAGGTAGCCACCGCTTTATCGGTAGATTGTTATCGTTTTGAAGGTAATTTCATTAAACCTTTCACGTAGAAACCGTGGTCCAAAAAAAAAAACTGGGATAGACGATTTTCTCAAGCTTTTCCTGATTCCAATTTTTTGCAAGCAAAATCGTTCACCATAGACATAAACAGGTTATAACCACTTGGTATTAAATTCAAAATATGTGTAAAATGAATACATAAGAACCTTTCAACCAAGCTAACGAAGCATCTGGTCTGGTATCGCTTCGATGGAATGCAATTTATCTCCTTCCTTCAGACGGTCCAATTGTTGACAGTATAGATCCGAAGCAGCTCACAACAGGCGATTTCCTGCCAATCTTATCAAACTCGCAGCAAAGCTTTTCTGACCGTCAATGCTGGTGTGGTCACCGTTTGTTTCAGCTTACTGCATTTCGACCACGGCCATTTTTGCCTAACGTTGTCATTAGTAACCTACTTTTCGTCTTCGGTCACCATCCGCTTTAGAAATGGGTCGATTTTGTTGCGATTCAGCAGAAATACGCAGATGGAAATTCGATCCACACTTATACATCGAGCATCTTTTTGAATCTAGCTTCATTCAAGTGATTCCAAACGATTTTAGATCCTACATAATCAAAGCAATACCTGCATGATGGTTGGATTTGATGATTTCCATTATTCTGTCGACATTTTCGGCAATTGGCCTTCCAGAGTTTGGTGCATCTTTGTGTCATTGAAATTATCAATGAAACCAAAATTGTGCATAAATGACTGCCACAATATCAAGACCATAAACGTAGTTTACATTCTTAGCCATCTGGCTTGCGTTTTCCTCATTATCGAAGAAAACTTATCGTGTGCGCATGGCAAAATAAGCAGCTTGTTAAATAAATCTGGCAGATTTATATGTCAATGTGAGCGCTGTTGTAGGGGGATAAAGTAAACAAAGTGAGGGAGGAAGAAGAGGAACGGCTAAACAGACGGTCAAAAGTAAAATGCAACGCAATACGTTTGTTATAATTTGAAGAGGAGAAAGACGAAAATTAGGAAGAAAAGGGCGACTTCCGCGTTCTTAATTTCTTGCTGTTTGGAGCTCTGAAGAGGATCGGTTGTAGCAAACTTGAAAAACATACTATATTTTCTCTTTCCTGCTGTACATCTCTAACTATACTGAGTCAAGCAATCTCAAAACTGTCTGAGAGGTAATTACAATTTCTGTTTTCTCGCTGGGTTGACAATTCTTAAATAAATAAATAAAAACACAAACAAAACATATCATAAAAAATATCGGAATCAACATTTTTCACAATTTGATTTCGGCCATGTGAATCATAATCAAAAAGATTTGTAATTTCCTGTAGGATGTGTGAAAGAGAAACGAAATTTTATACATTTTTGATTTTGATTCATCAGAATCAGTAACAGAAATTCTTTATAGCTTTGACTCGGTTACCAGAAACCGGCTAGATTTCGTTTCGGTGGTAGCTCTTGCTTCTAACTAAAATAATTCTTACATAAAGCAATGGCGGCTATGCGTAGCACGATGGTTAATGCATAATACTAACACGTACGTTATGACCCAATGGCCCCTATTTAATTACTTGCCTTTCTTTTTGAGCGTCTCGATTTGCTAACAAACAATTTGAATAGCTAAGTAATCGACAAGTTTAAAGGGAATTTCGGAGTATCCTTCAAAAAGTATATACCTTCAAATGGATCTTAAAATAGAGCATGTGTAATATTACGAAACGTGAAATGCACTATCCCATTCTTGGCATGCATATACTTTTTGTATACCAAACTGAAAAAAAGGGGATATACCCATTTAATACTTGATCCCAGGAAGAAGCTATTGCTTGAAAATGTAAATATTATGATAATTTTGAGAAACATAGGCAATCTGTGATAATAAATAGACCAAAGGAAGCAAATAAACTCCTGTTTTGCAAGGTTATAAATGTTGAAATTAATATTAATCATGCGGCCACCAGTGACGGAATAAATATTTATCATACGTTGGACCTGGGGGAACATTATTTGTACATAACTTAAATTGTAAGAAAGATAATGGATATTTTTAATGGGAGAAAGCTTCCATTCATCATAGAAAGCAAGTGAATCAAATTATTTAAGTGTGTTTATTATGATTTATAGGTATATAATTTCTTTGCATTGTATACATTAATTGCAAACTTTTAGTTTAGTGTTAATCGATTTGTCATTATCGAGACCTCTTGCATACACATGATTGAACACATAGAAAACTTCATATATATAAGAACTTATAGATGCTGTATTAATTGTCAAAATTCGTCATAAATTTGCAACTACATACCGATATAAACTTTTGTGTAAATTGGAGTATTGTTATATTTAACTAAAATTTTCACCACAACATTAAATTTATGACAATCATGTCATATCAGAGATTTGGTGCTAACATTACAATTAACTACAACTTATGACAATAAAATGCAAAAGAGGTTCTTTAATAATCTCTTGATAGTGCAGTTAAAATGTTCAATTAGAAGCATTACAATGAAAACTGTCAATATACAAACAATTACTTTTCGGAAGAATTTAATTACATTTTATTTTCGTTATGCATATAAACGTTGTTATACAGAATTCTACAAACGTATATATTATGTATGGTTGAAGTTTAATATCCAAATGAATTCGCATTTGTGTTGCTTTACTACTGATCAAGAACTGAAAAGAATTAATATTAATCATAAGTACTGGCACCGTGAATTAAAATTCCGGTCTGCAGCTTAAACATGCTTCTATCTTTGTACGCGACATCATCTGGTACCATGACTTTGGGACTTGCGAAGAACATGGACGTAAATTATTTGCCAACAAGTCATAGAACGTTACATTCCACAATAACGTGATATAAGTTTGCCTACAAGATTTCAGAAGTAATCGATATGGCGCGAGAGTTATCAAAGGATTTTAAAGGTCATAACTTTCGTGAAGTTGTAAAAAACTGATACTGTTTTGAAAAATTATTACTTGGAACTTTAAATATTTATCTGTTGAGTTGGAAAAATAGTATAGGGCAAGTTTTAGCCGCTAGAGTTAAAGCAAAGTGAACCATTACTGACCATTTTTCACGATACTTCTCGGACTTGCCATGTCTTTGTCAATGTGCTCTTTGATTACTGCCAAGGTCTGCAGCTTATTTATATTCACACGAGGTCTCAAATTAATGCTTAGAAGGATTTCTGAATTAGCCTAATCCATTGACGTAGCAATTAATTCTCTGTGAGAGGATAAATTCATTCAGTTCCGGGGCAGCTAGTACCTCTTTACTACGCCTATGGCCTAATCGGGTGTTAGAATGTATAATGACAAATAATTTATACCCAGGTTGTGAATCAAACACTTTTCAGCCTCATATTGTCTTAAAATTTTGGGTATTTTCACTACAAGTTTACTGAAAATTTCAAGATTACTGAAAATTTTCCTCATTCGAGAGTAAACAATTTACCCCACAAGGTTGTATGTTCTCAAGAGAACACAACTTCTTGTTGCTTGAATTGCAAAAATGTCTTGGCTATAACCAAAGAACTTGGTCCCACTAGGACAGATCAATTTCAAAGGAGGAACGTCACAAAGTTGTGGTAGGGACGTGTATCGTGACGTTTCTCCCTGCAAATTGACTTCCAGAAAAGGAGTTACGTAATCCTTGTTTAAGCTCCATGGACTTTTTCCCGTAGAGTTATATGAAATATAAAATTTACGCCGATACACTGACTTTTCTGGGGCATTTGAAGCATCAGCCATGAAATTTAGCCATCACGGAGTATACCTGCCGAAATTTTGCTGTTCGCTTAAATGAGAGCCAAAAACGAGAGGGTTCAATGTAGACAATATTATTTGTATGAAATAAATTCCCAAATTCCATACTTCAGTAATTAATAAGTACTTTCCAGACATTTTTTTTTTTTTTTTTTTTTTTTGAGACTTTGTATTTCATCAATTTCTCCAACCAATTTGTTTGTTGAGTTGTTTTTTTTGTGAAATTTTACTGAAATTCTCGCAAAATATTCTACATAGCACAAAAAGGGTGGCGCATAAGTAACGTTAACGGCAACTATATTGAATACGTTCTTGTGTATCATATGGTTTTAACTCGTGAACCAATTGCGTCTTATATGGGAGAAGATGTAACATATGTAAAATTCTTTGCAAAGACCGCCTAGACATCTCTAACTGCTGAGAACGTCGCCAGGTGGCAGTTTCGGGGTTTTCCTCAATACTTGCTTGCACTCGAGCAATGGTCACTTCATTTTGAACTGCACGAGATCTTCCACCACGTGGAAGATTACAGACAGCCTCTTGTTGCCCAAAACGCTGAACCAATCGGTAAATTGTTGGAGCACTAAGGGCATATCGAACATGAACGAAATTTCGATATGATCTGAATAATCTAATGCTGACTTTCAAAATGAAATTGAACAACTGTGCAACTGTGTTCTTTGCACTGTGCTGAGCCTTTCCATCATAAATTTCCCAAGTATTATTTAGTTAATTCTGCAAAGAGATGAAAAAAAGACTTAAACAGAAAATGTGTCCGTTGATCAAATCTTAACGTTGCTTATGCGCCACAATAGCAATTTTTGTCTACTATTTTATTTATTTATAGAGCGAAATGACTTGGCTTTTATTTTTAGATAAACTACCAAGCATTATTATAAAACTTCGGCATTAGTGCAACGCCAATCATTTTGTTATTCATGTAAGTTCCAATTTTTACAATACTTTAGGTGGAATATTACCAAGTGAATTTAAAGTAAATACGTGTATAAACAAAGTCATTTCAATTTTAAGTAGTAGGCTAATAACTAGTAAACATGACATTGTCCTCTACGTAAATCCTTATTCTTTGAAACTACATATTTTATTATAACTCAGTTGATTATGCCAATATATCACCGAGCTGATAAACTATTAAATTATTTAATTATATTACACTGTTAGTCCTTAATAGTCGTAGATCCAATATCCACCACTGAGTTGCTATCAATCATACGCCACCATAAAATATTTAAAAATCTATCAATAAACCCACAAATAATGCCACAAAATATGTTATTCAAACTTAAATATTTCCCTGAACTTCATGGCGTTGGTTATTTATGTACATTATCTAGTTTAAGGAAAAACCACTAACGCCTACTTTCCTGGGAATTACTGAGTAGCAGCAGTATACAGCGTTCACCCACGCTGAAAATTTTGCCATGAAATTAAAATGTATCACAAACAAGGCAACATAATTAAACTTTATCAATGTCATATGGCGAAAACACCACCTAGTCGACAATTTTATTTGCATGCAGGTGTTTGCCTGCCGTTTTTCTGCTTCACTTCCCGCGACCTTCGTAGAAGCAAACCATAGCAAACTTTACTTTTTGTATGGGGTTGTCGAAAAGCTGCCCGATCTACAGATACTAACCTTAATGAAGCGCAAAGAAATCCTAAATAATAAAATTGAATAGAAAAATACATTTGAACTCTCTACCCCGCACCCATAGATATCTTTTCAACAAGTAGAATGAAAGCCTTTTTGAAAATATTTTGAATTTATTTGCTGTACATTAAGTCTAGGGCTCCACAAAACCACAACATATACATGTGCAGCTTCAACTATGGACCTTTAGTAAATGTAAACTTACATTACTTGACTGTCCTTACCATATTCTCTAACTCCCTCTAACTCACATGAAATCTATTTACAGGCCACCACCAATGCCACATTAAAAAATAATTTTCAATACCACTACACACCACTACACTTTGAAGGTAGATTACGACGGGATTTGCGGGGGAAGGTCTGCTGAGACTCGGAAAAAAATTCAACATCTCTGAATATTTAAATTTGTGTTTAAGCGAAATACAATATAATGTGTGTTAAAACGAGGGGTAAATGGCAATTATCAGAAAGAAGAAATGACAATAATTATAAAGACTAAATTGGAATATTAAGGTCAAAGCAGACGTATGATTGATAATATTTCGATGATACATGATGGCGTATAATTAATATTAAATCATAGCCATAAATAGAGCTATAAGTGTTGCCTGTGCGTGAAAAATACAGTACTTCTAAATATCTTAATTTTTATTTAGTTGAAATATAATATAAAGAACAAAGAGCAAAATGGTAATTGTGAGTTGGAAATAGTTGAAGATAGGAAGGATTAATTAAAATATTAAGGCCACAACAATCGTATGAATAATAATAATTCGAATCTAGAATGGTGATGCTAAATTGTAGTCAGGGATAAGTCAGAGATAATTGTCGCCACTCGAGAAAATACATCTCAAATGGTGAAAGGCACAAATGTTTAGTCTTGTTTTTGACCAAAGTAAGAGTATGATTGACAATGACTTTATATTAAATTAATGCGTAGTTACTATTAAATTATAATCACTGATACGTTTACACAAGAATTGCTTAAAATGTGATAATATTTAAATCTCAGTTTAAAACTAAAGCAAAAGATTTGGTAAAATAGACCAAAGGTAAATTTTATAAAAGGTGTATGCTTAATGATTAATCGACATATAATTAATTATAGCTGAATATTTATTAATTTTCATTGACTTAAATCTTAAGGAAACTGAGCTTCAGGGATGAAACTTCGCCTTAATTTCGTTTTGTAATCTGGTATCGTTTCTTGGCAGATAAAAAGGTCAGAAGCCAAATTGCAAAATATTTACTTGTTTTTATTTTATTTATTATTTTTTTGTTTTTTTTTTTTTTTTTTTTTGATAAATTTTTGATATCAAGCTCGCAGACATTTTCGCAGCTGGTTAAATTTGTTGCTTGTTTTTATTTTGGAAATTTCTAAATACATTTTTGGGGTAGAATCAAAATTATTTCAAGCTCTGGTTTTATGCATGAAACAAGATTAAAATGTAATAAACTTTTATTTCGATTAACAATCATTGTTTTGGAACCAAGATTGTGTACAGTTGTGATACATATAGCAGAAATCAGCAAAATCAAATAAATCAACACAATTTTTCAAAATTTAAATTTAAAATTTCATAAAATTTTGCGTCGGTAATCAATTATTGTTTCGGAATCAAAATTATGCATATTTGTGATACCTAGACCAGAAACTCAAATAAATCAATAAAATTTTCCAGACCGATTTCATTCCAATGAATTTAACGGTTCAAAAAAAAATTGTCATGACATGTGACTAATATTATTTAAAAAACTTATTTATGATTCAACAATGATAACGGATCTTGAAATCGAATAATTGATATTGACTAATCTGTTGTCCAAGCACTGAAAAATTACTGTAATCAAATTCTTTTTGCAAGGGTTGCCTCTTACCAATTGTTTTCCATATAACACCAGTACTTTTTAATGGCTAAAATCAAAAAACCACTACAATTCAAATTTGTCCATGACAAAATGATGTCCATTATCAACAATATTCAACGAAGTACGGATTTTTTAAATTACTGTTACACAAACGGAGTATTCAACAGCAAAAATACCCGAATTATGGAGTATTGAAGGAATATGAGAAAAATAGTACTAATCATACAGAGTTCCTAAGTGAAAAAATCGCTAAGCATACGAATTAGAAAATAAAGTAATAAAAAGATTTCCTGTCATCCATAACCGATATAATAAACGTTTTTAAATAACTTCAGTGAACACTTTCTTGATTTTTTTTTTCCTATGTTCTGTTTTATTTGGACAATGCAAAAATCTTTTAGAAATTGTCTTCTGCAGAATCAAAGTCCATTGTGTGAAGTATAAAAACAAATTTAGTGTTTGGATTACTTGTTAGAAATTATGCTCTACGTATGATTAATATTAATTTATCTGTTAAATTTTTTCTATAATTATTATATGTTCCGTTTTTAGTTTGTATTAAATAAAGATATTGCTTGCATCTGCATGCATTTCAAAAAAAAACATCAACCGATATAGCTATAACTAGTATAAGTTGCTTGTTCTTGATAAATATTACTTAAATACTTCGTATTCAACGTGAATGCCACTAAAGCTCTTTATTTCCCATGTATACATATATAATAATAGCAAAGAACTTTCGGAGAAATTCATATTGGTTATCTCGTTGGAATGCATAAATGATAACAGCGTTCATTTTGTTGAGTTCACAGTAACTGGAGGCTTATTAAAAAATTTCAATAAATTGCCCGGGATAAAGCAAAATATAATGCAAATTATTTCCTGATAATTATTGTAAATTATGCGCTTCGAATTCAGAGTGAGTTAGATGAATTTAACATATAGCAATGTTCAGTTTTCAAGATTGTAGTAAAAATAACTGAGATTTACCTATTACGATTAATATTAATTAGAATACAACTAATACCGATTGTGCCAGTTTTAAAACATATTTTTCATTTATTATAACTGTTACTGATTAAATACAAATTGGAATTGTATTTGTATTTAAAATCAGTCCTTTAAAATGAAAGTATTTACATGTTTCCAAATTTCAACTCCCCTCGTGCCAAAACAACAAAAGAGACTGAAGTGTGTAATGAAGACATAGATGTGGCAATTCGGGGATTCGAATAATTCAGGTTTTCTGATTTATGGAAGAGACAACATGTTTACTAATATTCGCGAAATTTTTTTAATCAAATGTATGGTCTTTATTCCACAAAGAAAAAATAATGGTGAGACTACAGCGAACGAGATGAAAATATTAATTAATAAAACTTCATTTGATAAAGGACTTAGCTGGTGAACGTCTGAGTTTTTGATTAACATACGTTTTGTCTCTTTTTTATACAATCCATTTTTATTTTTTATTTTTAATGTTCCAATCTATTCTTTCACATTCCTTTCCTCTTAACAACCCACACTCTTGTTGTTATTATGCCAGATATGAGGTATTTTTTTTTATAAAATTATGAATTTTAGTTATAAACATGAATAATTCAAAGTAATAACAATATGTGTATGTGCATCGGCTGACATTCCAAACGTACACATACTTAAGCGATTTCTTAATTTGGCGAATTTAACGTTTTGTCATTCGGTAACTTTTTGAACATAGTTAACATCATATGATGGCCACTTGGTAATTTTTAGACTTATGGCAGCCGTCACTTTTTCCAAACTTTTTGAAAACCCAGAAACAAATTTATAATTTCTATGATTGGTCTCTTCGTTTTCATGATACGAACACACTTGTATTTTATCAATTTTTATTTCATTTTAGCGATTTAAAAAATGAGCACTATGTGGAAGGCAAATGATGCAGACAGTTCTTTAAAGTCGGAATATGGTTTCCAAAAAATAGTTGTATTGGAATTTTACCAATTTTTTTCATTTATCATTTCGACCATTAACTTAAATAAATCACATGATGGTTAATACTTCGTCCAAACCCTTTGCAATTAAGGAAAATTTGGTAATTTTTGGGATAAAACGATCTGTTCGCAATTTCCTGCATTAGCGGTTTTTACTTCATTGTTTCGTGTAAGCAGTATTTTTCCAATTTAGCAATTTATTCCTGTGGTTACTTTTTGGCATATTGATAAGCTTGTGTTACAGTAATTTTGATATTTTATCAATTTAGAAAAAATTAACTGTATTTAAGGCAGTTGATTAAAGATTCTCCTTTAGGTCTGAAATTTGGCTTGTCTTGTTCAATTGTGAGGTTTGAGCATATTGATAAATTGCTAAAAGCAATAAAATTTAATTGCTTTTGGGGTTAAATGCTCTACTTCCGAAAAGAGAATATTATTTTATTTTAGCTTTGGTATTATTTATTGACTTTTTGAATACTAGTTGACAAAGCGTTATGGCCTCCACTTTTTCCATGCTGTTCGAAAATTCATTAGTTTTTTTCAACTGTATGCTCCTCTTCTTTGGGAAATGAACATATTTGTAAATTAGCGATTTTTTACTTCGTGGTTTTCGCATATTTCTTTACACCATTTAAAGGATAGCGCTTTCTCTCCCACATATTCTCAAATAATTATATTCAATTCAGCTGTACTATACATATATGCATATATATATATAAAATTTTGAAATATAACTGTTTGACGCAGTAGTCGTTTTTATTGAATTAATATATATATTTCTAATTTAAATTTGTATAGCGGAAATGAATTTATTCAATTTTATATATTTGGTAGCAATTACTTGCACAAATGTATAACAGTTAAATCACTTATCTTGCTGACAACTATTCTAAATAGTAATTTCGAAGTTAAACTGTCATTTTTTCTAAAAAAAAAAATACAATAGTCTTCGTGGTTGCTAACAACTTGGCCTCGTCCTCTTTTCCCCCTGAATTATCTTCACGACAACATCGTCAGTTAAGCCACTACTGAGAATATTCAATAAAGCTATGTAAGTTTTTGAAATCGAAACTCTTTTATTTCCCTCACCCTCATTATAAAAGGAAAAGCAAATAATTTCCTTCGAGCCGGATATGAACCAGCGACCTATGGATATACTGGCCCCGTATTTATTTTATTATTTTATACTTGGTATTGTCTTCTAACCTAAGTTCGGAATATTTCCCTTGTTAAATTCCATCGTACTTAATATTTTCATCAATAAACCTTGATCGTACGTTAAATTTGGTTTAATAACATTTAATTTATACCCATCAAACGCTGTGTATATTACCCATAATTTATATCAAACATACGTATCATTAGCATTACATTAGCCATTACATTGTAACGTATTTATATTAAAACAAGTCGCATTTCTTGTACGGTAAACATTTATCATGTATTAAACATAAATGTCAATAATGTGTTCAATTTGTTTTGGTAATCTTTAAGTTATATCAATCATACGGCTATCCATCTCAACTGAATACAGGTACATTGAAACAAGTGGTATTCTATGTTTAGGTAATGTTTTTACTTATTAAATTTCAGTATAAATCATACGTCAAATTCAATTTAATAACACTGATTCACTTGGTCTCTCCTATGACGGTTTATGGAGTGTGAGGAGCGGCCTCATGACTCGTAAAATGGGTGCGAAGCAATTTACTTGCTAACATATGTAGTACAAACTCTTATGGAGCACTCGCTTGTTTGAACTTTTGTTTAAATTTTGTTGCCAGATTTTTAGTGCGAAAAACTTATTTCATGTTATGGTTAAAACTTTGACTGTATTTCTCAAAAAAGACTTGGGTTTTACATAAAATCGCTGTTTTTTGGCAATTTGTTGTATTCAAGGGCTTTATAACCGACTATGCTACTCTTGTGCCTCGATATCTGTGTCAGTGTGATTTGCCTACTGTGGCATTTTTAACATAAAAAACACAATTCCACACATAACTTTAATTTATATCATGCCATGGTATTCTACATATGATTAACTCTTTTGCTTTTATTGGATAACAATGTTAGCCATATGCCGGGTTTCATTTAATAGCATTTAATTTATATCATATCATACTCGAATTCAACAAAATTATATTTTTCATACGATTAGCACTTGTTATTTATTAAATGTCAGTATTGATTATACGTTCGGCTTGGTTTAATATTCTTGAATTTATATCAGTCATACGATTAGCAAACAACTCGAAATATAGCTAGATTCATGAAATGTGGCATGTTATGTATGATTATCATTTATTATTCATTAAATGTATTTACGGTAAACAATTTTGTGTTTATATCGATCAAAAACTTAGTATCGCTGTATAGAAAAAAAGCAGTACCACCCTACGTATGATTAATATTTATTAGTTATTATACATAAATATGAATCATACGTCGATTTCAGTTCAATAACTCAATATATGTACACCTATTCTACATCCTTACCCTCATCCTTCCCAACCAATCACGTTTCCCTCGTCCTTTGTTATCTGTTGCGACAACCGTGGCAAAGGTGTACACATTTTCATACACCTCTAACCAACGCACTCGCAATGTGTGAATGAGAATGTTGAGATATGCAAAACTTGTAAACTTGCGAGAAATGTAAAAAAAAGCGAAAAACTATGCCAAAGGCGTTGTTCTTCTCCGTTTTCCTTTGCCACCTTCTTTACCAAAAACCAAACAGCGAGCACAACTTTTCCATCTTTTAAGGCTCTTGAGGATTAAAGAAACCGAATTTCTCGCACAAGCCCACAAAGCGATGAGGCTGCAGTATTTGCCTCTGTCACAGTCTTATGAAACATTCATTTTCTATGAGTATCAGCAAGGAAGAAAGTAGATGACAAAAACTGGCTACCAAAGAAAGGCTGAATATGAAAACTCTCATTGGAGATACAACTCGCATAGCCTTGAACTCTGCTAAAGACAGAGGTAAAGCTGTGTGAACACATATGATTTACTGTCAAGCGTTTGTTCGTACCATTACAGAGTTCAGCGGAAAAAAACCGCATCATGATCTTTGGGGACTTTGAAAATTTGGCAGGCAAGTACTGCCAAACAAAAATTCACACATGCTCACGTGATACGGATGACAGGATTGGAATGATTTGCCGTCACGCATACTTAAGTATGAGGGGGCATACACAAGCTCTCAAATTTTATCGGCAAATCCACATAAATATTCGAAAACTCAGTGAATAACAAATAAGTAGAACTGCGTTGTCACGTAAAATGTCGCGTTTATAATTAAAATGGAATTAAAATTCCAACAACACTGATGAAACCAGTGAAAAAATAAACACAAGAGCCAAAACTTAAAGTTCTTAAAAAGAGACTACAAGAGCTTTTCAAGCAATACGGCCTACTTTTGCAAAAGTGTGCGTAATAAACTCAAACAACTACAGACCTGTGTTCAAGGATACTTTTTCCATTAATAACTGCTCAAAGTACAGGATGTGTTTTGATGTTATAAATGAAAAGATATTCGATTAATGCGTGGATTATGATGAAATGGCAAACAATACAAGGCCTTTGGAGAAAGCTTTCATGTGATGCAAACAAAAACAAAAGAAGAAAATTTAACTTAATGAGGTGATTTCCAAGGAAATGAATTCGTTCTAAAGGCAAAGAATGAAAGTGATTTTTGTACACATAATGGAGCTGAGTGTAAATTTCTGTAAACTAAAGTCCTTAAAAGTAATAATAATTATTAGGAGAAACATAATTAAAAGTTTGTTTCAAAATTGCAAAGTAGTGATAATATCTGGTGTCACAAGGAAAAACGACTTAAATGGATTTAGAATAAAATTGAATTTATTTGTTACAGTAGTTGTTCTTATCCGGACATATAATCTGTAGTCGAGTCAATATCGTCAAAATATGTGGATTTCCCAAAAAAACCCTTGATGTGTCTTGGGATTTTGGGGGTTGCCTGTGCACAATTTTACTCCTGACACAATTTTTAAATAATTCTTTTTTACTGCTTGCCAATTCATTAAGGGCAAATTGGAGCACCAAATTTCATGAGAGAAGCTTTAGCCATCGAAACTGGTCGATCAGCCAGAAATGAAAAGGAGAATTTTGCAGTTCTGATTTCTTTTTCTAAATTGTCGGAAGGTATGCAACAACGTTGTTGATTGTACACTATTTTAATTTAAGTTTCGCTTTAAGTATTAAATAGAGAATAACCAAAGCTAAATAAGGTCGTAAATTAGTTCATATGCTTTGGCTTACTTAGTTAAATTTTTGGGTTTCAAAATAACTGACTTGATTTTGTTCTATTTTACCGATAGGGGCTACCTTGCTGACACCTTCTTGATGCTTGAGAAGGTTGTAGTAACACCTCGCAGTTTATAATACTAGCATGCATATGCAAGTGACATTGTATTGCAAATAGTTCAATCTTGGCCATTGCAGCTTTTCTCATAACCATGTTCATACTAAGGAAGTTGCATGATAGGATTTCATTTCGTATAAAAGGTGTATGTGTATCTTATATAAATCTGAGTAATGTAAAATAACTCCATAGGATTTTTACCTCGGTCACATAAACTTCCCAAGGGCATCGATAGTAGCTTTATATTCCACGCAACGGTTGCATTTCTCAATCTAATTTTCTTAGGTCATCTCCAAGATTCGTCCAAGAATAAACATCTGTTCAATACGTTTAGGTAAATAAGGCTTTTTTTATGGCAGCATTATTTAAAAGCTTTATGTCAAAAATGATACTGCGATGGTTAGTGCATAAAATTATATGAATTTTGTTAATTTGTAATGCATTCATTAAGCTGAATTAGGTGATGTTTATCCATTTTATAAACTCATTGACCCCAGTTTTGTAAAGAATTACCGGATAGCATTCACTCCCACGACTTATTTGTTGTTCTTACAACACGATATTTCTTTTCAAATAAATCTTGTAATGAAATATCATTTTATAAACGTTTTCGCAACATATTTGTATATTATTCTGTATATTTGTGACAAGATTGTCATCGTTGTTCTTGCAAAGTTATAATAATATTTGATTTTTGATCTTTAGTCAGTTCTATGTTTTCAATTTTAAAAAATGACTTTGCCTCTTTTCTGTGTTTAGTTTATGGCGCTGCGTAGAAGTACGCATAACAATTGGTTTCAGCATTACGTAGATTTTCTTTCCTTAGATGCCATATGATATTCTTCTCGGTGTGGAGGTCGCCATTGAAAGCGGAATTTATTGCCACCACACATGAGGGTGATTGGTTTTAGAGCCATTTTGTCTACTCGAGAAAGTTTATTGAACTATTCGGTGATTAGTTTTAGAGGCATTTCATCTACTTGAGAAAGTTTATTAAACTGTTCGGCGATTATTTGATCGGAATACAGCACTAGCATCAGCTTTATGCTTGGTCAAATTCCGTTCTATTTAATTTCGTGCGTACCACAGCCAGTTGATGATACGAATCTATAGTAGTAGCTCTGATTACACCACGTCCATGATTCCGGAGTCGTGAACTCTATATGGTACCACGTGATCAATATTTTGGCCTCATAGTGCACAAATTACAGGTAAAAAACGCCTCGCCATGATTCGTATGGTGACTACTCAATCTCTTACCTGTAAGTCTCTTAGTTCCAAGTCTCTTACCCACTACGAGCCTATACATAAATACTTGGTTGCTGTAGTAGAAGTCACAGCTATAAGATTGCGCATATCACTCACTCTTCAGTTCATTGCATCTATTAGGCGGCAGTGATGTTCGTCGACAGTATCCAACAATCGTATGGTACGAGTTTTCTGTGAATAGTCAAGCCATTCTATTTGCATAGCCTTTAACCGTGGCCGCTATATCGATTTAATATTAAGGAATGCATTTGTTTTGTTTCCTCTTGTGTTTTCATAATATTTACTTTAGAAACGAGGGATCTATGATGTCACCTTATTTTCGGGCTGCCAACTATCAACGAACTGGTATTAAAGCAGCATTTCTGTAGCACTTGTTAATTACCTACGTAAGAAGCATCGGTGTTAGACAGATTAATCAAGCTTGTAGCCCTCTTGCTGTGGCTACCACCAGTCCAATGTCATTTATCCGAAGGCCTGAAGTAGCGAACTGCCTTTGAAATTTTACATTTCACGTTATTGCCAAATACAAAACTGTTAGAGGCCTCGAGCTAGGACTCTTCAATTTACCATCTTTTTTTTGTAATTAACTATTTACGCATTGCCGCTTGACTAATAATAAACTTTTTGAAATTCCAAACTTTACATGAACTTAAATCTACATATTATTGTCAGGGTAGTCTCAGAATTTCCAAGGACAGTTGTTTCATATCTTTGTTAGTGTTTAGCTTCCAATATCTATAGCGTACTTGCAATAAGCGCCTCATACATTTACAATCCGCGGTAATTATCATCATAAATATTGGCTACATGAATTCATGATGCCCAGACAATTTTCGCTTTTCTAGAAATCACTTTACTAATTCGAGTTAATATTAATCATACGCCAACAAACCTTTTTAAATATTATTCATACGTCGATTGGTCT
Source organism: Philornis downsi (assembly GCA_019455685.1). Lineage (NCBI taxonomy): Eukaryota > Metazoa > Arthropoda > Insecta > Diptera > Muscidae > Philornis > Philornis downsi. Next base: position 1,753,282 of record JAHXMU010000129.1, read on the forward strand.
CATTTCCATTCTTTCAGATGTAAAATAGTTTAAATTTCATTTAATTATGCAGTAATTTCATTTCATTTATGCAGTAAACAGCAATTGAATTAAATTAGCCGCAAGTGTTTGCTTGCAATAGACCACTACCACCTGATTTTCTTTGAAGAATAAAATACACTTTTCCCTACCAATCTGGAAGTAAATTCAGGACAGTTTACATAGATTTCTGTGAAACCATATTTCTGTAGAGTTGTATACGTATTTTATATACATTACGGGACATCAAATTTCATATATGGGCTGTTATTATAAGAACTGTTCGCAACTACAATTGCAAAGCAACTGTCTTTCAAAAAATTTTGCATAGTTCAGTATAAAGTTTATTGTATTCGCATATATTATATTATCATGAACTCGACTCAATACCTTATTATAAAAGAAAACCGATAAAAAGTGTCACGGCTTATTAGTTATTCGTAGCTAAGTGGATATGTTATATTTTACTTTCAATACATGCTGCTAATTTTGGTTTCAGTTTAATTTCAAAACATTGCACTTATTATAATTCGTCGATAACTGTCTTCAAAACTGCTGCAAGCACGCTTCACTAACTAACAAATAATATTAAATTCAATTATATCATGAGAAACTATCAAACAAATCTCCTCATCAAATTATATAATACCTCCAGACGTATTACGTCAACTCTCTGTTGTATGCCGTGAATATTGGAATATTTTATATATCATTCGAATTAAGGCAATACCCGCTATTTCCAAAATAATCTACCATTATTTCATATCACTACAACACCAGGAAAAATCAATCCGTTTTGCAATTATCATCTACTAATGCAAAGTCTATGAAAAGTTAAATGGAATGAAAGCATTTCGTGATTTTTTTCATTTTGATTGAAATCACGAAAATGAAAATCGAAAATAATTTCATATTCAGCTGATGGAATATCAGTAATGCGAATTGAAATCAATGTCAAACCGGATATATGTGCATATACATAAATATATACATATATATATGTATTTCATTTATCCACATGATTACATATAAGTGAGATTTTTTCGCTGTCAATGTTGATGTTGAAAGAAATATAAATTTTTATTTCATGTCATTTGCATATTTATTTATCCCTATAGATTTTTGTGATAAAATATGGAATAGTCATAACATAAATAATTATGGGATTTCTTGTAAGAATGGCATGGAGTCACAGGCAGAACATTTCAAGGATTTCGAGGATTTGGAATGTGCTGGTATACAGTGGAATGGCCTTACTCTTAAATGTGTAGGAGGAGGTTCTTCACAAAGGTGAAAATTTCAATTGAAGAAACTGCGATAAGGAAATAGTTAAAATGACAAAAACTTTGTATAAATCTTGGCTTTGTAGAAAATAACTTTAGATACCCATGTGCATTACTATCTTATATACAAAACAATACACTTAGTAAAAATTTTAAATAGTTCAGCCTTTGATATGGATTTTAGCACCCATTACAAAACAATACAGCAACCGCCTGAATATTCTACCCTTCCCTACGGTCAACACATTTACATGGACTTCACGTGCGCCATGTTCATCATGTACATTTGCGCTGAAATGTGGGTTACGCCTCAATTACCTTGAATTTATTTAATTAAAAAACAATCTTTTATTAAATAGTTGTAATCAAAAAAAAAAAAAAAAAACGTAAAAAACAAAAACGATGCGCCGCATCATAACTGCAACAACATTACGTATGATTAATATTAAATTAAAATGAACCCATGATTGCTATTAATTGCAGTTAACAGGTACCGCGCAATCTCGAAAAAGCGTTAATTTGTTAATTTTTTCCGATTCGCTTTATGGACCATGAATTTGGGAAAGTGTTTATCAACTTTTCGGAAATCTATATGCAATAAAAAAAGCACCACAATTACTCTTACATGCGTACAGACTTTCATTTCAATGTCTTAAAACCAAATCATATTAAAACTAATTATATTGAAAGCCTAATTACAGCAAATTAATTTCAATTAGCGGCACTTTGCACATAATTAATTGCAATTGAAACCAATTTATGTATTATACGAGTATGTTCAATATTTACCTAAAATCAGCCAATGGCGTATGTTCGATATTAATTGAAATTAACATAAATTATTACATCAGTTTTTATGCAATCATGGAAAAGTAATAACAAAATATATACATTCATACACAGGTTTGACATAATCTTAAGTATGAACTATATTACGACCAAATTTAGATCGTTCGTTGTTCCAAAATTATGAAAATATTTTATAAATTGTTTGCATATCAATTGACCAAACTTTCTCTCATTCTTTGCCACTAAATAGTGGCAGTATTGGTTTAAAAACTTAAAACTTCATGGTCGATTCGCATAGCTAAAAAACATGTGTTTATATTGGCCAAAGAATCTTCTGGCCGCTGGTGTATGATTGCCATTAATTTAAATTTATATGTATAAACTAAAAGTTTTACATGCAGACAGAGCTAACTGATCAAAAGCACTTGTAGATTTGTGGATGTACTTTCGCTCAAAAATAATAATGAATAAAATGTTTCGCAATTGGCAAGTGCAACTGTTGCTCCCAAGCGATTTGTATACTTAGTACATATTCGAAATACTGGTTATCCAGAAAATTTCTTTATTCTTGGTGGTATTTTTGAAATTACAAATTGGGTCGTTAACTCGTGTAGATAAAGAATATATTGTATGGAAGTATGATATGATTGATATTAATTGATAGTATCACAAGCTGTAAGTCTTTTACGTAAAGACAGAAACATGATAAAGAAAAACATATGAATTCTAGTTTATATTAGTAGTAGTATTAGTTAGTAGTAGTAGTTCTAATGGAAAATATTTATACAAACGTTAAGACCAAATTATCATGTCTCTGTAATCAGTATACGTATATATGGAATTATTAACATATTGATTAGCTTAATTTTTTTTATACACTGCCAATAAGTGATTGCGGTAGTTGTTAGAAATTAACAACTTCACAACTAAAATATGCGTGCATATGTTGAACAGAGAACTCCCTACCCGCTGACGTATGATTGATATTAATTGAAGTAAACGTAAATGTTTTTATATGAAAACGTAATAAACTATGAATGAACCAGGGTATACCTGACCACAGCCCAATACTAATACCATACCGATACTGCCCACCAAAACTAAGTAATTTTCTTTTGAAGACTCCTAGGGCAGATTGACCTGCTTAAGTTATAACCCAATATTCTGATCAGTGCAGTAGGACAGGCAGGCTAGGAGAAAATTTTATCATTAAATAGATTGCCAATCTAATAATAGGCATCTTCTGTAGTTCAAGCATCGCCAGAAAATATTTTATTTTTTGTTCGCTGGAATACATTACTTTAATTTATTCTCTTTTATCGAACAGGTTATTTCAACTTGTCATTGTTTACCAGCAGACTGACTTTTACCAACTCTTTCTTATTGTTTGGAAAGGTTGCATTTTTTACTACGTTCTATACTGAAAATGGGCCTTTAATCTGATGTATTACTATGCCGGCTAAATTTTGCTATTGTTGGAATTGACTAAACTGTCTTCAATGTCATGGAAAGGAAACGGGTCGTGTATTTCTTCTACGCACCGACAAATTATATAAGAGTGATACAAAATATGTTGCCTTATGTTGTTGGTTGTTGCAGAGTTAATCCCTTGTAGCAACTTCAAATACGCTTCCAAATTCATGAAAAGAACATAATTATAGTTAATCGAAAGCAGCTAAAAGTTTCCAAATGAAACTATTATCCGTCATCCTCAAATATATGGTAGTGACGCATTCCAATACCGCTTATTTTCATATACATAAATTATATGTAGCATAGCTCCAGGCGCTGCTTCCAATTAAAACTTTTGAACGGTAAATACTTCCATGCTATATAGCCCATACAATTTTGTATAAATCTTAAATATCATTCATCGCCTGGAGCTAAATCTAAAGCTAATAATCATGAGTGTTTGTTTTCATTGAAATATGTGGACGCCTGACGAATTACGAATACCACTTTAAGCTTGATTACTGAAATTGTATATAATTATTTATTTACAAGCTCTTGCAATTGCTGCCGCATATAATTTCAATTAACAGTCATATATCCACGTATGAATGATTTTAATGTAACGAAATGTATTTCGAGTTAATGTTAATTACATTAATTCCACGCAGTACTGCAATAAATGCGATTACATTTCATCTACGTATGATTTATATTAATTTTAAATTACTTGGAAATGCACGATTGAATTGCATTTAAATAAATACAAGGCCAAAGACTAATCTGTTATTAATTTCCTCTGGCCATATGCTCACTTTATAACTGTCTTCGTAACAGCAACAATCATCCGATTCCCTTTTTCCAGCTCAGTTTCCTCTTGTTTTCTACAATTAAAACTTTTTAATTATAAATCCTTTTGCAAACTCTACAGCAAATGCCAAATTAAAATACCTAAAAAAGGAAATAATCTTCAAATTATTACAATCATATTCCAGTGTTCTGTATGATAAATTCATACCTCTCTGTGACTCTTTGTCTAGATGTAAGAAAACTATAAAAATTGCATTATATTCAGCAACAAACGCCCAGGCTCTGCTATTTAAATAAGGAAATGACTTCAACATCCGTTGCAGTTTTGACATTTTCATATACCAATGGGATAGGTGGCATTCAAAAACCCACGCTCTTCCCACTCACCCACCTTCCTCGCCTACTTCTTGCATTTATAGTTGTACGTTTACTAACAAACTTTTCGGCAACATTACAATTTATTTTACTCCAAAATGAAATGGAAAACAAGATGAAATTTCATCGCAACATTTCCTTGGTGAAGCCAAGGTAAAAGATTAAATGATGGAACCAACATTTTGGGTAGGGGTAGGGGAGCGACGCATGTCAAGGGAGTAGCTTTGGACTGTAAAGCCAGGTGTAAAAATAACGGTAGAGAAAGTTGGGTTAAGAAAATGGTTGGCAGAATTACAGGAAGAGCGAAGAAATTTTACGAAATTAAATTCCATGGAATTTGTTGTTACATTTTTCGCCCTCTTTGTTTCAAACTGCAAATAATTAATTTATTTTTCATACCTGTGATTTCCCACAGTTGAGGGTAAAAAGAATAATTTACCAAAAGAACTCATGCTGCTGTATATCACTGGGGTTTAAGATATATATGCACATATTTTAAAACGATCGAACGAGTAGTTTAGTTTTTTGTATAGTGCAATTGTCGGCTTAGAACTACCCACACTAACTGTGTAAAATTAAATCTATGGCTAAAAGCAAAAGAGATGTCTGTTGTCACTTCCTCAAGTTTTAGAATAATAATTTCTAACATAATGCACGAGCAATTGACAAGTCCACTAAATGCTTCCCAAACTAAAATTCGGAGTCTTCATTAAAAAGAATGATCGATTCAGTGAGTCGTCTGTAAGCTGGCTGTATGGGAAAGTTTTTTTTTCCATTTAAGTCAAAAATTGAAAAAAATCTCTTCGTTTCAGAAAACTCAATTGCTAAACATAATTTAATAATAATATTTTCTTCTTTCTTTTTCAGGTATGTCAATTTTTATTTGGTCTTAAAATTCTGAAATTGCTGTTCTATATAAGCTAACATGTAAGTAACGATGTCGAAGATTGTTAGGATCATATAAAACTACAATTTCACTTTCGTAATTATTCTAAAAAAGGGGTACTTTACAATGATATTCCATTTATCAATTTTCGATGTTTAGCCCCTAAATTTTGGGAAAATGTATCTAAAAATGCGCCTCCATCCACATGTCATAAATACAAATTCTGTGGGTTCCCATAGATTGATTTCTTTGGGGCATTACTCAATTTTTTCTTCTAGGGTAGTACAGTTAATGTACGATAGATGGCGCATGACTCATTGCAGTGAATGAGGTATAAGAGTAAAATTAAATGTCTAGAGGCAAGCGATCAATTTCAATAGGTTAATGAAAAGTAGTTGCTAAACTGCAAATGATCAAATACTATTTCCATACTATGTCGTAAACTAGATTATGGCTCTAGACAACTAAAATATTTAAAATTTTAATTCTATATAATTGTTTCAAATCTCACGTCAAATGCTATATATTTGCCGAAACCAACAATTCGTGATTAGTAATCCTTAACTTTCTACTAGCTACCCTTCCTAGGAAACTGATATGTAATATCTAGCTTATTCGATTATGACCCATATTTAATATTAATCGTTCCGCACTTTGTAATATTGTGATATTTTATTCTGCAAATTATTCAAAACTTATTCAAAAAAAAAAAAACAAGACCTTTGTTGTTTCTGGAATCATTTGCAATGTAACTAATTTCAGCTGAATCTTATTGATGATGCCGCAGTTGACGTACAATTAATGATTCTTAAATTAAATGCACAAAGACATAGCCAAGAGCTCGATGGAAGCAAGTTGTAGTTTGGTGTTTTATAGCTCAGAAAAAGTAGATCGATTTCTGGTCGAGACATGGATCAAAAATGTACATCAACGTTTTAAATAGTTTTTAGTTTTCCAGCTAAAAATTCCCCATTATAACTACTTGCAACAAAATGGACACCGCCAGATTGTATAAAAGCCAAGAATGGTTATCACTATCATTATCATAAACTGCAAAAGACTGCTGGTGCCATCTTGTGAAGGATAGTAGGTGGCGGAAAATCAACTTTTGCGCAAAGTAATTCGGAATTTCATTCTAACATTGCGGATTTATTTGAAATTCAATGGCAGTTGTTTCTTACTTAGTTCAGTTAAAGATAAAGTTGCTTAGATTAGATATTCCATGCTGACAGGATCGATTCCTGGCCGGGCGCAGATCAAAACCTAATATCAGCTATTTATAAAAATGTTGCTTGCAAACAGTATACAAACATCTCTACAACTATAAAAAGGTGTTAAGATATAGTGAGTAGTTCTACATGGCCAAAAGACGGTTATAATATATATAGCTATAGCTCAGAGGATATAAATCAACCCGTGGTAATTTGACGTGATTCTCGCTATGAAACCTTAGTCACGGCGTGTCATCACACATGGAACTGTTTCTACTTGCATTTGCGACAGTCAGCGTCTTTTTGGGGAACTCGGACTCATCCCAGGAGGAATAGTCAAAGCACGCTTGAGATAAAAAACATATCCCCTTGGAAAATTTCCCCAGGGCTTCCTTTCTGTTTCAGCCAAAGTACCTTTGAGGTCACTGGTATGAAGTGAACTTCCTCCCGTTAGGGTGTGAGGCCTATCTATCTAGACACCTCAACCTAATCGACGATGAACAATATTTTCTAAGTTCCTGCATTACCTTCAGTAGAACTTGATGTAATGCACGAGCAATGAAAACATGTGTTCTGTTAACCACAGCCAGCATGGTCCTTTCACAAGGTATCCTACGCCGCGATCAGGCAAGAACAAACTGTTCTTGGGACATCTGATCTCCTGTGATGCTAGAAAAGAAAACACTCTGGTCAGGGTTTTGCTGACAAAACTGCTCCTGTTTCGCTTACATCATACCTGGTTGTCCACCGTATACGCTTGTCCAAAACGCATACAGAAAATGGGTCGTATTACTTTAACACACATTCACATGTATCGTACATAGTACAACTCATATGGATCTCTGCAATAGTACCCTTAACCCCTAATAGCAACAAAACCAAAACTATCTGCCTGACTTCATTCCTGCCGCTGCCTTTTGCTCCGTGAAATAGATTAGCAATCCATGGACGCCAAATTTAATTTTTTGGAGAGGTGTGGATCATATATCAATTTTGATAGCTAAAAGGTACTCCTGCGGTGTAGTTGCAACAAAATGCGGGCTCCCACATCGCACAAGAACTAAAAAAATTGCAATCAGAAGCGCAAATTTCCAGAAAATTACCGGGAAATGAACCTTGTCATCTACAACACAGTAAATGTTATTGTTAAATGATGAATGATTACAAAATGCAAGTTCTCCAGCCGAGAGTAACTCATCCTCGTCACTTGCTTTAAAATATGAATCATCAGATTTAGCAAAGAAAAGCAATAAGTACTTGTATATTGCTCACTAACCACAAACGCTACCTTAGAGAGAAAGTTGGCGAAGGAATTTCAACACGATGCTACCAATTCTATGTACGGAGGAACCGATTAAACTGCCACATGAAAAATGATAGCAAGATGAACAAGTGCTGTTGAATTCCGGTGAAAACAGTAACCTCAACCCTCTTCTGCAACAAGAAGTGATTTTAACATGACATTAATTTTTCAAAACAACTTCAAGCTTTCTTCTGAAGTTAGATCAATGTAAATACCGCCATCGAAATTTAGTTTGCAATTTTAAGAAGGAAGTAGGAAAAATGTTATCTGTGTCATCAAAATTTCTCAGAACTATTGGTTCTGTCTTGTAGATGGTGGTTAAATCAAGAAACTCAACACAAAATCTAAATACAAACCTGGTATTTGTGTAGGAACAAATTGCGCCGTAATGTTAAAATTGATTTCGAAATATATATATGTAGTGTAATTACCATATGCAGTTCTGATCAAAAATATCGACTGGAAGAACATTAGTCTGCCGTGTTGTCGTTACAACAACATTATTTTACAAATTGGAGGAAATGACATATGCTACCAATTCGATTTCCGTCTGATACACGAATCAATAATTTATATTAACTTAAAAAAACAACAACTTCAAATTCTCATTCTAAAAATAACCTATTGAGACTAAATTCAGCGAAATTTGAATGACAAGTTATAACAAAGAACCAAAGAAAGTGGTGGTCAATGGTCCCATCTTGTGAAGGATTGATGGAACAAAAACTCAGCATGATGCCAGTGATTCTGAAAACACAGGGGATTGATTTCCAAAGGGGAACAAATTGCGTTCCCATATAGAAGCTATCTTGTAATTGCTACAACAGCCAACACCTATGCCAATGTAGCATTAGACAGCTCAGTTAGTATTAGATATTGTCCATCTAAATGAGTTAGAATCCAAACCCAGCTGAGACACTGGCAAAAAATTTACGCCAATTGCTATAAAATGTAGACAGACAGATTGCGCAACACCCAACGATCCGAAAACTACGAGAAACTGTCATCTCCTGTTAGACAACTAACAGAAGAAATTCAAATGAAGACTTTAATAATAATTGAAGAACAAATTGAGTTGCCAAATGAAAAATGATTGCAAGATAAATGAACTATTTGCCCGATCGATATCCGTTCAAAAGGTTATCTGTCCAGTTCCATTCTAGTTATTGAAACACCATCAAAGCGACATTCTACAGGTCGATGGAAGTAGCAGGTATGTATATGCAGGTACGATTCGCGACTGGTTGATCAATTAATTGACATTAGTTTAGAAACAACCTCAAAAATCTCACAAAAATTTTGTTTTTTTTTATTTCTTCTATCATATTTACACTTGAAAAATATTTAACAAATTTTAATATTTACAAATTTTGAGGTATAACTAGAAGTATTGCAGCAAGTATACATATAGATGTATGTTTTTTCAAGTAAGAATCGTTTTCCATGAAGGAGGAGACGGTTAGAGGAAAAAGATAGGACAAAACTTCGACAGTATTAGTTAACGGCATTAGTTCATAAAAGATATTACAGCTGTTCCTCTAAAATTCTTATCAGTCTATGGGTTGATAACTTGTTTTTGTTTTCAAATTTATCATTTATTCTGGCAATAAAGTTATGTAGCCTGTCTTCCTTAAAACGTTCATGTAACCTGAGTGTTGGGAACCTCATGTTTAAGCCATATACTTGTTTTAGGTTTTTATTCTGGATAACTTGAAGTTTTTTGAAGTGGATTTTGGCACATCTTTTATACCAGACCTGACGGCCATGTGCCATTGTTGATCGATTGAACATCTTGTATGACAACAGTTTACTTTTGGTATTTAATTGGGATCTACGATTGATCAGGGGGAATAATGCTTGGCCACATTTTACCGCTTTATCCGCAGCGTGAAGCACGTGTGTTTTAAAGTTCAAATTTTTGCTCAATATTATGTCTAGGTATTTGACCGAATTCTGCAGAAGAATATCTGTGTCACCTATGTTGAGCATTGCTGAAAGGGTTCGTCTCGGCGATTTATTGAAGGGGAAAATTATGGCTTGTGTTTTCCCCTCACTTATTTTTACTTTCCACTTCGTGAAATATTTAAGAGAGATTTTTTTCATTTTTCTTATAATTGAGTTTGAGACTTTACCACTTGTCATTATTGCTGTGTCGTCCGCGTATAATGCAATAGCCTCATTTTTAAGCAATTTGAAATCCGAAGTAAATATGAAGTGCAAAGTCGGTGACAAAACAGAACATTGTGGAACGCCTGCTGTTATCTTTCGAAGCGAGGATTGCTCGTCGTTCACACTAACCATGAATAGTCTATCGGACAAAAAACTTCGTACACTTTTCTGTAAATAAATAGAATACCCAATTTTTTGAAGTTTAAATATTAATCCGTTATGCCAATTCGAATCAGAAACTTTTTCCGCGTTAACTATTATGGATACTAACTTTGATATTTGTAAAGAACAAATAGTGGTATGACCTCCAAATGAATCGGATATAAGAATATCGGTCTATAACATCAACACTTAACCATCTTTCAGACTTCTTTAAAAGCGACACATGATTTCATTTAATAAAAATGAGTTTACAACAGTTTCCAACAAATGTATTACAAGTTTTAAAGTATATTTTAAGGGGTGCCTTTCAAATTGCATTTTCATAATTCTGGCATAATTTTGCCCGGCTTAAACTTAAACTTAAATCTTAAAAAGCATATTTTAGGGAATTAGAAAAACACATGAACGCAACTCTACCCTAAATAAACTGAATTCACAGTCGCAGCACGGAATTCTTTGAATGCCCTACTGTAGCATGTTTTTAATATTACGCGGTTTTGTGTTTTGAAAGCCCCTGACTCCCACACCATCATGTCACCAAGGTATTTTGTTGACATAAGAACGCGTTTTAATTAGGTTTGTTGTACCAGTCTTTGTTTTTTTTCTCCTTTGTTGCAGAATTTTTATTTGGCGAATGCAATTGCACGTCCTTTTCCACCCCTCTGGCATGGTCGTACTATTCGTACCATTCATCAGCAACTCACTTTCTATTCCGTTCTAAGAATTAATGCTGCATCGCGGCATATCGTTGAGAAATGTAGGAAGTAAAATGTTTAACAAATTTAGCTACAATGGATTGAAGGGCATGCGGGGGGGAACTGTGAGGCAGAGGACTCGCAGAAAAGAGAAGGAAAAATAATTACTGAAAACAAAACTAAGTAAATAGTCATACAAAGAGTCTTTTTTGAGTAAAGAAACGTTTGAACTTACTTTAAAACCTTCACAGATTTTGCATAAACGAACTTTGGCAGTAATGTGTTTACACACAGTAACTACGAGGTGGGTACGACAAAAGCTGGGTAGAAGTCCACGAGGGTTTAACGTGAGTCTCGCCGTGAAGGCCTTACCCACGGTGTGCGACACACTGGGCATATTACAATGCGATTGTCAACGCGGAGATACCAAATTGATTATGCTAGTATGGAACATAATTCTCATTAGCGCAGGTGAGACCTATCTTACCACCTCTGTTACTCTATGGGTCTGTCTGATTTTGTTATCAACCACAACCCGCGTGATGCTCCCACTGGAGGTCCTACACCAAATGATCAGGCGGGAACTTAATTCCGGGGCCTCCTAATCCCCACGCTTCCGGCCAAACTCACCGATTGGAGCAGCAAAGCTACTACCAAATTGTGATTTATACACCATACTTCACGGAATTGGTCGCCCTGTGGCAAAAGAGTACAGACTGGATATTTTTACATACCTGCAGGCACGGAGGCCCCAGGCAGATGGAACGGTCGATACTACATTGCAAGGATGCAGTACCCTCACCGGTGGGAGGCGGGGAAAACTCCAAACCCCTTCCGTTCGGCGACGGTAAACGGCAAGCATGACATATAGACATAGGAAAAACCCATGCCTGACCGTACCTCTTTACTCCCAGTTTCAACCCCTTGCGGCCCAGCGACTGATGCCCCCGCACACAAGCACACAGCTGCCAACAATCAAGCTGAACGGGATTGTGGAATCAGCATGATCTGAACAGTCCTACAGCCGCTCAACCCACAGGTCAGACTGCCTTGAAAAGGTCAGCAGACCCACTTCCCGCAACTACGTCATAGTAGCCCTCTGCCGAGCAAACGCTCTGGAAGCAAACACCGTTTCTCTAGCCAAAACACCCTGAGTAGAGAGCATATTGCTGACTATCCAGTCATCACACTGTTATCGCTAATCTCTGGAGGTCCCCTACATCTGCATATAAGGGACATTCGCACAAAACGTGCCTCCAGTCTTCGACTGGTGCATCACAATTGCACGACTCGCGATCGGACAGGGCTCTCTTATGCAGGAAGGCATTGAGTGACCCAAGCCCCTTCAGCATGAAACTGCAACGAACCTAACATCTGGCAAAAACCTAAATGTAGCACGTTCGTTCTGACTCTCTTCCCAACCTGTTTGCCATCTCGACAAACACATTCGTCCAAGAGCCCCCTATACTCAGCCCTACTCATGCTCTCTACCTCCTCAATGAGCCAGTCCGTTGCCGCCAGTGTATACCCTTTCCTGGACTTGAATTCCGTCGCACGACGGATTACAACAATATCCAGCGGGATAACATCCATCAGTACTTGAAGGGCCTCTGTCGAAACCGTTCGACATACTGGCATACAAGCCAATAACACCACTCTCTGCCAAGAGAGGATCTTGTGATATCCGAAAGCAGACTTCACCGATTCTTACCACACAGGGGACGCGTAAGTTGCCATGGCAACAAACTGCCCCTGATAGACGGCACGAACAGCTCGTCTACTAAGTCCGCAATAACTCCTAAGTACTCGTCTAAGCTAGCCAACAACGCTGACCAGCTTACTTCTCAGCCTATCCAAATGAGGCAATACAGTTCATTCGCTCTCCCGTGGCAACGCTTAAGTAAATAAAATTGCTTAAAGATATAGCAAATTTTATACAAAAAAATTAAGGGAAAATCGATTATTTTATAAAGTTCCCAAATATCGCCGTTTATTTTCTATCCGCTTTTTTAAAAATTTTATAAAACCCTTTAAGCGGCAATGACTTTGAATCTTTGACTTTATCCTTTTTATGCCATCCTCGTTTTCATGCAAATTTTCTGTAACACATTACATTAAATGTTGGAGAATTTATAGTTTTTGGCAGAAAATTGTAAATGACTGTTTATATATGTAATTTGCATTATACAGTAGAAACATCTGCCCCCCTCCAACCCCATTGACTTCCTCTAAGTCACTGAGTGAAAGAGTTGATGTAATCACACATTCACACACTAATGCATGGCATACTCTAACACTAACATATTACTCTCCGTGTGTGTGTGTGTGTGTCTGCGTGTTTGTGTATGTTGGAAAATGCAAATAATTACATTTCGTTAATGTTCCTCTGTTACCCAGTGGATTAATTGAGCTCTTTCGCTCATACGCTAACGAATAGAGCTAAATAAACATATCCAAAAAGGACCAAAGTTTTCTATACATCCTCTTAGTTACAACAAAAAGCCATTATGCATATGTATACGAGTTTACATGTAAATTCCACCATGATTATATTCACACACAGGAAGCGAAGAACAGTGGTTTGAAAGGGTAAACGATTTCAAAAGCAAGGTGGTAGTTCTGCAAACACTTAACGTATGCTTACTAGCTTTATTCGATTGAGGGATCTTAGAATTTAATGCAAAATTAGTAAATATTTTAACACTCTTCCTTTTATATAATGTGAGTCTGCTCTCAATAATTTTCTTCCTTCATATACTCTACATCCCATAGCAATTAAACTTTGATATATTTTAAAGAAAAAGCTACTTTACTTTACAGCATGTCGGCTCATTTTATTTGAAATAGAGATACCCTCAATTTGAATCCAAGTTTGTTAACACCTTAATATTCTTTGTATAATATGTATCAATATGTTCTCCATAACTTCCTATAACATGTCCCCAGTATCAAAGAAAGTTTGGTACGTGATTTTCTATATATTGTTGGTAGTTTATTGATTAACATTATTATTGAACAGAAGGTTGCATCCGACTTTTTATGCAAATATCAATGACATATAACCAATCCTAAGTGAATTCGTATATTTTTCTTCTGCTTGCGATAGAATTTGTAGTTGTTTACAAACCGGTACTAGTTCCTACAATTGTGCAGATATTGTGCGGTAGGTGGCGCAAATATTATTGCAGTAAAAGCATTTTGATCTATATCCCACATGTATATACACATCCCAGTTATCTTCCGCTTCAACCAACTTTATGCCCAGCAGATCGAATATGGCTAGTGAGGCGTTTAAGTAAATTAAAATTTGTATTGGTTTCAGCCCTATTCTGCTTAAACCAAAACCAAGTCCACGTTACCCAGCGAAGAGATGCAGTAAACAAAAACTTTGCATACGAAGCCGAAAACTTTATCTATAAAAAAATGTTAAGAGCAATTAGAAAGTATACTCGTATTATATTCTCTTGAGAATAATGTGTACTTTGAAAAGTTCAAGTGGCAAAGCTTTCTTGAGCAATACATTACTTACATTGATGAGATGATGGTAAGAGTTGAAATTATTCGGGTACTTAAGTAACATACTCTTATGGGTTTTCTTAAAGATGGTACCAGTCGGGTCTACTGCAGCATTTATCATAATCGTCTTCAAAAATATGTTGCCCCCGTTTGGTGTGAAATCGCTCATTAGAAGTGTTGTCTTCTTTTACTGTAAACTTAATGTCTGTCAGTGTCACCTAACAAAGACGTATAAGCTTCGCAAGAATACCAAATTCAGCTTTGTATTGTCGAAACCAGTTTTATAGTCGACAACATGTTCTTCCTTCGTTTTCTGCAGGATCTACAATAGCGTGAATATCTGGTCAGTGCTTATCCAAAAAAGTCTAGAGCCGCACTGATAAAAGGCAATCAAGGCGGATAGAACAGACTTTGGCTTGTCATATATGAACTCTATAAGCGATACATAAATATCTGATAGACGAGATGATTGACACCCACACTTGAAACGCTTTTATTGAATACATTATATAATGTATGATGCTTGGGAATTGATACGATCTCGTTATCACCTCATCAAGTGGTCAGTACAACTTTACATTGTGTTAAAATTAGTTAACCTTAAACGATACGAGAGAATATTTAAAAAAAAGAAAGCTAATATTTAAAAAATTTTATCTAAAAGTTTCTTCAGATTTCCTCTGAATAACTACGATATTTGGAGCAATTCTCAAAATCAAAAAAAAACAAAATCTTTACCAGTAAATTAAACCCTTCTCATCACTGTTCTGATTGATTGTTAAAACAAATAACGAATTCACTTGATTCATTTTTTTTAACATAATAAATAATATATTTTTATGTAAAGCAAAAAATTGTTATATAAAGCAAAAGAATGAAAAAACTTAATTTAATTTATATTTTATTTACATATCTCTCCACATGTAATTGCCAATTCATCCTTACATGATAGATAAAAACGAAATTAATTAAAATCATGTGCCCCAAAAAGTAGGCACTCGATTTTTATTGATAAATATATGCAATTGATTTGAAACAATTAATAAAACAATAAAAATTACAAAGGAAATCAATGGTAATGAAAACATTCGCAAATGCTTGTTATCAGTACAATTTTAAAGGCTACTATAAGTTATTGCAGCAAAATTGTGGATTGTTGCTCCTTTGCAACGTACCAATGATTTTACAAAGATTTGCTTTTGAATTGAGGGCTTTGAACATTCTATCACTTTTTCTCATACCGCATCTTAATCATAAATCTAAAAATAGTTGTAAATTGTCGAAAATTAAAGCCTATTTCTTAAGGCTTGGAAATTTGTAAACCTGACATCTAAACAAATTGATTAAACACCAATACGTGTTGTCTCATCTAAATATCTAAGAAATTTCACTACATTTTTTAAACTTAAGAGAAATAATTATGTTATAGGTTATTAAATGTTACTTAAATGTTACCGTTGTAGCAAAGTTTTGGGTATATGTAATTTTAAAAGGATCAAATCAACAGTTTAAGCCCCCTATCAAAGTTTTGTACATAATTCTTGTTTGACCCGTAACTACTTATATTACTTTAAGCATAATTTCAAAGATGTTTGTAATTGCTTGCGATGAATAGTACTTTCATATTAGATCCAGTTAAAGGTGAAAAATAACGCAACAATTCCTTATGCTTATATTTTCCAACAAAAAAAGCATCATTTTGAAAAGATAAAGTACATTAAAGTTGGTATAATGGTATAATCCGTCTTTTTTAACACAGCAACTAATGTTTTTTTTTTTTTTGTTACAGAAACCAAATGGAAAAAACTGTTTATTTTATATTTTGTTTACATATATCTGCATATGTAATTGCCAATCTATCTCCATATGATAATAGAAGGATATTAATTAAAATCATGTGCCCCAAAAAATAGGCAATTGATTTTTATTGAAAACGTATATGCAATTAATTTGAATCGCTTAATACAAAAAACAATTAAATTGTAATTGTAATTGTTTTATTGAGACCATTTTTAACAATTAAAAGCTAGTTAAACAAATTAACATTACAAGAAAATCTTAGGATTATAGTGTGTTATCCTAATTAACGATAAAAATATGTACAGCTTCATGCTTTATCTAGAAGTTTTACAACAATACATTTTATATAAATTAATAACATAATCGACTTTGCTCCCGAGTCCTTCATATACATGAGCGAAGATGGTCTCATAAATATCCTTAAAGCAAAGTTAAAATTAATTAATGTAAAAAAGAAAATTAATAACAAGAAAAAAAAACTAATTTTGAAAATGCAATTTGAAAAATAAAAAAATATTGAAACCTAAAATGGAAGATACTTCGGTTATCTACGATGCCTATTCGGTAGAAACTTAATAAAAAATACTGGTCTCATCGAGACAGGAAAATGAGTGAAATAGGCGATAAATATTTTTCCCATGACCAAGAGGTGTTAATTTGTCGGTTGTAAATTTTCGAAATGTATGGATTATTGTTGTTTTGCACTCTATCCGCAAATTTGTTCGTTAAATCGAAAACGTAATGCCCAATAGGAGTTATTTTTGCTGTATTATATATATTATGATTAGAATAACGCTTTGTGCAGGTTTCAGCGTTTTTCCCAACACAATACCTCAGCACTTTTCTTTCTTCTTCTTTCCCCATTTGTTATAAATTTGTTTTACGTTGCGCGAATAAACCGAAACTTTGGCGAGTGCCGTAATCGGCGACACGTCATGTGCATATAATAATCTAGTGGAAGCTGAATCAAAATGTAGAAAATCATACATGAATATATTATATAAGTGTGGGGCTACAATCGAACCCTGGGGAACACCGCGATTCACATTCCCAAAACCGGAAAGCATGCCCGAGAAATCAATGCAAAATTCTGTATTACTAAAAAAACTGATAAACAACTTAATTATATGAGGATCAAAACCAATCTGGATCATTTTATATAGAATACCCTTATGCGAAGCATGATCGAAGGCTTTTTCAACGTCTAGTGATACCGCAACCGTGCAAAAACCTTTTCGCAAATTTAGAACAACGTCATTTTGAAGCTTAAGCAGAGCATCGTTGGTTGAGTGGCCTTTCTGAAATCGAAATTGCCGAAATGTACGTGGTTGTCATTCCAGTATCCATTTTGTTCCGGATTAATATTTCGAAAAGCTTACCTAAGTCCGATAATAACGAAATAGGGCGAAAATCCTTAACATCATTGCTTTCCTTCCTCTTTTTTATAGGCACGACTTTACAAAACTTTCATGCTTTTGGAAAATAAGAATTGCTTAAGCAATTATTAAACATTATTGCTAGAAATTCATACGTTTTCGTTGGTAGTTTTCTGATGAGATACTTAGAAATTTCGTCAAGTCCTGCAGATCTTTTTTTATTTATCGCTGCAGGGTGCTCCAAAACTTTATCCTCTGTCGTCAGATTGGGACAATTGCTTGAGTTTATGGATTGGAAACTTGAGCTGAATTTTAACATATTTTCAGGAACCATTAGAGTAGTTCTATTTATTTCCCCGTTTAAAATTTCAACATTATTATCCGAAGTTGTCTCATAAATGCTTGGAAAATGTTCTTTAAGTTTTTTTCAATTTTAAAACATTGTCCTCAACAACCTGACTCTCAACCGTTAGAACTTTCAACTGATCCCTCTTCCTGTAACCTAACATATTATACACATTTTTATGGACCGTTGGCCCCGATTTTATGTGTGATAAATTTTTAACAAAATTTTTGATCAATTTCCACGTGTCTCCTAATGATTATACATACTTATTAGCTGAATTTGTTTCGATGACTATCGATAATCCGAATTTGTTCTCTTAAAATTTAGTGAAATAATTTTTTTCAGTTGCTTCTGCCACCTGTGCTTAATTTTATATAATCTTTAAGTCATATCCGAAATTAAGAATCTTCTCTTTCCTAATTCCACATTTTCCGAATGAATTGAGTTCATGAAATTTATCGTTGTCGAAAACTCTTGAATAAACATATCAATCTCATCATTCGACAAGTTTCTATCAGCGGCAGGAAAGTTGTTGCAAAGTTTACCTGCAATAAAAAAACAATTAAAGTGAAAATGAATTGTAATCAAACCATTCAGAAATATAGGTTGTTACATTCTATTGTGTAATTGTATGAGATAGTTATTAAGGTTTGTCTTAATAGTAATTCTAAAAATATTTATAACTATATGGAAATTAAAACGTATTTTTACTATTTCTATTAATTTACGCATAAAACTTTGTTTCATGGATTTGACAAACTAATTAAATTTATTGAATTATAACACAAATCGCCTCACCAATAACTTAACGTACTTATGCATTATCTTCTAATATCGCTGTTGCATAGTTTTAGGCTTGTATGATCGAAATCATTAAAAGATGAACCCTTTTAGCCAATTTAGAAAAAATTTTCAAAAAAAGGGTCTATATGTTCTCAACTCTGAAATTGTTGGACCAGCGATTTCTTGAAAATTTTTTGATATCATATGAACGATATCGGTTGGTAAAGACTTCTGTGGAGGTTAAATGTTTTTATATTCAGGATTATGCTCTTCGTTTTCGACTTATTGTTATATTTTTCTTGTAGCAATTTATTTTTATTTTTAAATGGTCGACTTTTTAAACTAAATGGCCATCTTCCTATGAAATTTAACTGTCTTTCAATTTTAGCAATTTTTCTTATTATAGCGATTTTTTAGAACTTTATTAATCTCATGTGAAGAGCATTTCCTTTTATATGCCTTTCGAAGACATCAAAAACTACGTTATTGTCATGGGTGGATGCACCTTTTCCGTATTTATATTTTGGCGTTTTTTCCAATATGTTTTCGAATAACATTCCATGGTATCTAAAAGTTGTACTTTTCCCCTTCAAATACATTTCGAAATAAATATCCATCTCCATGATATCGGTAACCAGTTGTAGAAAAAGCCCCTGAATAAGATTTCTAGGTGTCATCTTCAATTCAACCTTTGAATCTTAAACTTCTTATTATCACAAGAAATACTTTCTACGGAAAATGCTTCGAAAAATACAAATTTGGCTACATAGAATTGGAAAGGAGCTTTTTTGGATTTATTTATGCTAATATATTTCAAATAATAATTGGCAAAGGGAACATTTGGAAAGAGAAGAGAGAGGAGAGCTGGCAGAGGTTTCAATTTATGGTACCAAAAAGTATAACGATTCCTTTTTTACGCCAAATGAGCAAAAGTTATAGTAATCCAAATTACTTCAATTTAGAAAGCGTGACAATAATATTATAAAAAATTATGTGTTGAAATACTAATTTAAATAATTTTCAAGTTCAGAAGGGGTTTAGGAGTCACAACAAAAAAACAATTTCTTAGGAGAGGTGTTAAATTGAAAGAAAGAGTTTAAAAATTTCTTAATGACCTACAAAGCATCAGTTTTTTGATGTTTCTCATGCCAGCCCCCAATCTATCCGACCGCATAATTGTCATTAAAGTTTTTAATAATTAAAATTTCCCGGTATTCAATGCCTTGATGCCTCCTCTACAACTCCTCTATGTGGCGGTGTCAATCCGCTGCTGAACGGAAACCTTTGGCTATCAAGGATATTCAAACCCCCTCCCCCCCCTTGCTCACTCTTTGCATCACATTGCATGGTCAATATCCTTGCAAACGACAACAACTAACGAAGCGTTTCTAACTAAATCGCTGTTGTGGTGCAAACAAGTGTAAAATATGCCAAGTTTTCTCGATTTAGCCTCTGCAAAAACACAACACAGCCCACCAGCTTGTTAGTTATCATTCATGGTTCATTGAATTTAACGATCTCACAATAATTCTATAATAATCGTAACCTTCCATAAAGCCACCCCGTTCTCCACTCCTTTGTGACGCCTCAATTAAAGCGTTGTGCTATATGAGAACGTAACAAATCATTGAATTCTATCGCCATCAAATGCTTGAAAGTGGCAAAGGAAATGTATGAATGGCACATGGAATGTCTTTGTGTACTCGTATGTGTGCGTGTGTCTTTGTGTCCTTGTGCGGTACATAATGACTTAAGTATGGTACAAAATATAAATTATTGAAGCAATCATAATTCTTATGCATAACAGAAACGGATATAATAAACAATTTCCGTGATTTTCGTATATCCTTTTGTTTTTTTTGATATGGTAAGCAAGGAAACAGGCACGACAAGAGGTCAAGATGACAAGAAACAACAATTGGGGGGTTAAACTATTTCAAAAACGGAAGACAGAGGGCGAAAGTTAAATTTTAAAGGACTTCTTATGGGTTAGTGATAACCATTTGTGAGTAATTTCCTAATGTCAAGTCCTATCCAATGCCAAGTGCATTTAATATAACAATGAGTGCAATTTTCAAGGACTGATTCGCATTAAGTGACCTTTAAAAAGTTTCATCGGAACGAGGTTTAAACAAAAATAGCTGAAAGCTGAGAAACAAGCGTATTTGTGATTCCCCCGAAATAATTCAGAATTTTCGGAATAAATTGCATTTTATGGCACCAAAAAGTACAAAATTTAAAAGTTACAACCTTTGATCGGGTGCTATATCACGATTCTCATCGTTTACCCAATTAAATTGTAAAAATTTCAAAATTTATAGCTTATTTCCTTAAAACGAATCAATTAATTTGTTCGTCACACAAACGAACAACTATTTCTGTTAATTTTTGTAATTCTAATGTATTTCCGTTTTGAAGAGCTCCTATTTTTTTTATTGATAAAATTGATATTTTTGTGGAAAAATGCAGAAAAGTTTCACATGTAATACAGAGTTACAAGCTCAGTATACGGGGGCGGCCCCAAAACTAGCCGACCTTACAAAGAAGACACAAAAAAATTGGGAAAACTTTTCTTTACTTTTCAACATAATCTCCTTTTAGCTCGATATGCTTTTTCCAAAGATATTCAATTGCTTCTATACCTTGTTTCTAGTAAGAACTGTCAAACTCCTTAAAATTACCATACTTCGCAGACCCCACCTCTTCATTGCTTACAAATCTTTTGCCACCGAGCCATTTTCTCAAGCTTGGAAATAAAAAATGCTCCGAGGGAACTAAATCTGGCGAATAAGGAGCGTGATGAAGCAATTTCAGCTTTAATTCATTAATTTGGTCATCGCAATAAAGGATGTGTGAACTGGAGCATTGTCTTGATAAAACAACACTTTCTTTTCTTCTTTCCACAATTTCATCACCTAAATGGTGGAATAGATTAGCATAATATTCGCTGTTGATGGTTTTTCCTTTCTGAATGTATCCCAAAAAAACAGACGCCGTGAACTTGCCTGCAGATGAAACCGTTTTCGTGTTCCATTCCAGTTCATTGCTTTGACTGTTCTCTTTGACTTTGTCTCAGGTGTGAAGTTGTGAAGTGATCATCCATGGTTATAAGTCAATGCAAAAATACGGCTTTATTTCGGTGAAACATCCCCCAACCACTCTACTGAAACATCTTCACGACGCTGTTCTTGGTCTACTGGAAGCAAGCGCGGCACCCATCTTGCGCACAGCTTTCTCATCTTCAAATCTTCGCTCAATATATAATGTATAGGTGTAGCACTTTTTAAAACGCCTGTCATTTCAGTTAACTCACGCATCTTCAGTCGACGCAATACCATTTTCTGGATCTTCTTAACCGTGTCTAGCGTGGACACCTCAATTGGTGTTCGTTTTGCCAGCTCGTATGGCCTCGTTTAAACTCTGCTACCCAATATTTTATAGTCGTAAATGAATGAGCAGATTCCTCCGAGTAGAATCTTGCTCGGCTTTAATATTGGTTGGACTGAGATCTTTTAAATGGACATATTGGTACATAATTTTTCCATGTTTTACACATTTACTGAGATCGTGGGTGTCTCCTCGAAACTTAAAATGTTGCCACTTTATGACCAACAATTTTTTTGTTTTTCAAATACACGTCAGGTTGGCCAGTTTTGCGACCGCTCTCGCAATACCGATTTCGCGCTACTTTAACAACAAGACAGCTAATGGCAATGCACTAATTTCCTGATAAGCGTCAGTCTATCATATTCTTAGCAAACTTACAGAAACATATCGATTTACGTCACGGCTAAAAAAAAGTTATTGACATGAAATTCAAACGCAACAACGATATTGTCTTGTATTGTTCTTGTGCTACAACAATTATATGTAAACAAAATGTTTGTGTATCGGACACTGGTAGTATCAAAAAATGCCATCCAGGTGTCCATTCAAAAATAGCAACTTTGCCAGAAATGGTTCAAGATTCAAGTTGATTCAATGTAATCCACAACGAAGCTTAGTTCAATTGGTGAACATTGGCAATGTGTCTGCTCGTACCATGAGGCGGATATTTAAAAATATCGACTTCTATAGCAACACTACAAAATACGAAAAGTGCAAGATTTAACCCCTGCATTGAAGACAGTTCGCCCAGCAAGAGAAAAGGTGTTAAAATATTTGCACGTTGCTGGCGAGCTTGAAAATTTTGCCTTTTGTGATAAAAAAATCTTTACTGTTCAGCAATGTGTAAAGGAGCAAAACAATCGTGTATGGTTGAGTGCAAATCAAAAGACAATTTAATCTCATAAATAGCTCCACGAAAAGCTTATAGAATGGGGAGTGTATTAAGAAGTGAGCTACGATTTAACACAAAGGCAGTTCGGCTGACAAGAGTAGAGGTATTAAAACACTTGCAAATTGAAAATTTGTTGTTCTCAAATGAATTTACGATTCAGTAATATGCAAAAAACAAAATGATGGGCTGCAGTAATTGGGCGTAAAAGTAAATCAACAAATGCACCGTGAATAGATTTTAAACAACGTTTTGTTATCTTGGGCATGTAGATAATTCAGTAGAAATCGCTGGATGTTTCAATAACTCTCGCCATTATCCCATAAAGCCCGTGAAACCGAACGTCATTTACAAGAAAAATTTCTCAACTTTATTTCTTCACAATATTGGCTACCATATTCCCCGGACTTAAACCCAATGGATTTTTCCGTATGGTCTAATCTGGAGGCCAAAATATCAACTGAAAAATATGACACGGTCAGCATTTTAATGATTGCTTTTCATGGAGAATGGGACAAAATACCATCAGACCATATTCGGATATACTCGATATTATGATTCACTCTAAAGGTGGCTGCATTGAGCTATAACATATATTTCTTGAAATGTGAAATATTTATGTCGATGTGCTGAAGTTTTCAGACAAAAAAATCAAAATTCACAAAATTGTATGATTTTTAATTGCTAACATTTGCAGCGTCGACTCTCTGTATTTACACAGAAATAGTTATTTAATTTGACAGAATTTTCTTGCAACATACGTGGTTACGTAATTCCGTTGGTAGTTTGAATGATCTATAGCACATGTGCATATACAAGTACGTTTTCCCTCTAGCGTGCAAAGTTGATAACATTTTAACTTTCAGCCACTTTTAAATTTTCGTTTCTCCTAGCAAAACTTATCTTGCAAGCCTCGTTTAAGTGTTCACATTGCATAAACAAATAACAATGACATTGTTTCTAATAATAATTTTGCATGATTTGGCTTTTGTAAGTATTGCTCTTTCGTATCCTTTCTCCTTTACATTTTTTTTTCGTATATTTCCCCCTTTAACTAACATTTTCCTTTACATGGGCTTTGGCTAGTGCTTTGAGGGCTCTGGTCTCTTGATAGTTTGCATAATAGCAAAAAGAGACACAAAAGGAAAACGTCAAAACAGCAACAACAAAATTCTAAAAATTTCCTTCGGCCTTACTTCCGCTTCCGTTTTGTTCAATATGCCATGGTTATTGTTGGGTAGGCGGGGTAGAGGGCAGGGGAGATTGGATTTGGACTATGAATTTACGAATTAGGGAGCTCGCTAAAATGGCTTTATTCGCGGTACTCATCGTTGTAGTAGGAGGGAAGTAGGAAATCATTGGTGGTTCAGTGAAATGTCATTAAATTCTTTAAGTTTTTATAATATATTTTTGTTGGTCTTTTCTTTTTTTTTCTGCTGTTCTCTACTTTGAATTTGGTTGCGTTTGCTTTTTTTTTGTGCTGCTCCTGCTCCCTTAATGTTTTCCAATATAAAATTAACTTTGTTTGTTGGCTGCTGGTTTAGCATGACGACCCAAATGTGCTCTCAAGCTTATTAAAAGCTTATAATATATACAATATATTTGCTAGTGTGTTGGAATGTATATGTAGTTGTTGTAGTTTTTCTTTTCAGTTCGTATACTGGATATCCATTAAATGAAACTTAAGCTTTATAGGCGTATTTAACAACATTATTATACCCAATAAGCGAGCACAGTGATTTACAAGGCATTGATTTGGACAAGAAAAAAGGAGCCATTTCTGTTTTAAATTATACTTGAAATGTGGAATATTGAAATTTCACAGGGCAAACTGTTTTGAAGTGAAATTAGACCGTACATCTTAATTTTGTCAGCCGTATTGGAATTAATAGTGGGACATTAAAACTTGGTCAAATAAAGACCGAAATCGATTTCGAATGGAATGCTTTTGAAATAATTTTATCTTTATCTGATTTTATATATCTATATATATCACAGACTGTGAGAAGCTGGCCCATATTCCATTTATGGATTGTAGGTGAAATTGTTTTTTTTTTTTTGGAAACGGAATTAATGTCTATAATTATTAAGAAGATATATTACAAATCAGATTTGATGTACAAAGTCATCAATGCAAATTAGATCAATTGTATTACTATCCGCCTAACAAATCAGTAATAAAAGTCTCTGAATCAAAATTACCGTTAAGTAGGTCCTTTTAATGAGCCTAAAATTCATGGGATGCAACAAAATTTCTTTTTGTGAAACGGCAGTTGATTTATAATAAATCTTTGTGCTCAGATTTTTCGTATGGTCGAAAGTACAGTCGATAAAGATGAAGTTCAAATATCGTCCCAGGCGATTGCAGTCTTTGTTCAGTAAAGTAACATTCTGCTGACCTTGTTTAAAGCAAAACCCATTTTTTACTAACTCGTTGCTTGAGAAGACTGCAGTATCATCTAGCTATACACATCTCAGAGTACACAAGTGGCATTTGAATTTTGTTGTTTGAGAAGACTGCAGCAACATGTGGAAATGTTCGACTACTATATCAATATCAGCAGCTTACGCAAGTGGAACTAGACTTCTATTGAATATAATGCCAATTAAGTTTACTTCAATATCCCTCAATATCACTTCTAGAAATATATTACATCTCAGACTTTTTTAATACAAAATGGCTCACTAAGATGTTTGCCTGTCTTTAATGAACACTTCGTGTCGGTCACATAACACGGTCATTAGAACTTCATATGTTAGAGGTTTCCACTTGGAATTATAGTTTGTCGATTGTTACTTCCTATTTTAGCACTAAAATCTCCTACAATAATGTTAATATTGTGGCAAGAAAAGCGGTCGTATATTTCTTCCACACACTCATAAACCGTATCTCTGGTCTCACCATCTTCGTCTGCCTTCAGCGCATTTGAACAGATCAGGGTTATAAAAAAAGACTACCTTGTTTTGATGCAGCTAGGGGTCATTGGGTCAACTATATATCTAAACCGCGACACAAATCCCCTGCCAATTATGCACCAACAACCATTTTATTACCGTCCTATATTTCAGTTAAAATATATGTTACTGTTCTTGTTTTTACCATCATCTCTCCTGATTTGAGATGATGTTAGATTCATGTTTTTCGATGATATTCATCCATGATAGAGACGTCTTCTTTGTAAAGAGTCCCAACAGAGATTCATATCCTAAAATCATGAGGGTTGGGAGTATCGTCAGCATTTGGAGAGCACCGTTTCTTTTTTTTTTTTTTTTTTGGTGTCTTTATAATAATATTTATTTTACGTATGGCCTAGCAATCGATTTTAGTATTAAGGCTACCACCAACCACTAAGTTGGCAAAATATTTGACTTTCAGTAACCGATTACTTATATTAACCACATTTAACCCATTTAAGTTACTCAAACTAGTCGCTTTCCCACCTTTGCTACCATGAACTACTTGGGAAGTTACGCAAATGAATAACTATCAGAGGATCTAAATAACTATTTCCCCATGAATTACCCATAAAGGACTGGCTGCATAAAAGTTCATTTATTTACTTAATGTTTAACTTCAAAAATCGTTAAAATGTATTACACCCAAAAAATACGCTACTCGCTATGCCATCGATAGACCCTAAAATTATGCTTTCAGTCCTCAGTCATTACGTTAACCAACCGAGCTTTGCAGGTATTTGTGGTTTCTAAATAATTTATGAGCATCTAACCAATACCAAATTCCTCTTGTGTTTTTGAAAGATAATACAATTAAAGCTAAAAATGCCATAATATTACTTAAAATATAGTACATTTCCACATTCTAATATCATACAGTCGCTAAATGTATGCTTAAATTACTTTCACCCTACAATAACTATAATTACCATAGCATCCGTTCACCTTTAGGCATCCTAAAAGTATCCTTTACATTGGCTCACCTTCATTATAACCCAATTATTTACACCATTACAATGAACTACATTTTGTAGCGTCATCCCTTCAATATGCTTCACATCGTCCTACAGCTGTCAAATTCTTATTGATGCACAAACTTTCAAGCCTTAAGGCATTTCATCGAAAATCAGTCTTGTTTTCGTTTAACTTTTCATCCCCAGGAACATGTGCTTGATTTTTTTGTAACTATTTAAATATCAATTGGCCTTAAATGACAGACAAATTGATTGTTAGAATTAAAAATAATACGTAATTGTTGAAAAATTCCCAGAAGCAACTTGAATATGTTTAAGTATATGACAATATGATACAGCCTGCAGTTATGCTCTAATTTTTACTAAAAACCATGAAGTGGGAATGCTTTTGAAATTATATGGTATAGAAGAAAATTACAATTTAAACTAATTGCTAATAAATTGTTTCATAAATAAGAGGAATTTTGTTTGGGGGCGAGCTGTTATTACAATTATGCAATGTCAGTGGAATGGAATCTTGTTAACACAGCCGGAATGAATCCAGTATTTAAAATAAATTAAAGAAACAGGTAGGTATTCAGGACATTTGGCTTGTTTGACGCGATTTTTTTAACAACCTTTATTGTCTTTACTTGAGCTGAAAGTATGGCCAGAAATTTACTATACCAATCAAATTAATTTAACTTAAGGTGTCATCATAATTTGGTCAGAAAATTTGCTCTCTCTCAACGGTAAATCTACATAAAACACAATTTTGGACAAAATTACTAGAATATTTTATGTAAATGCCTTAAAAGTCTTGTTAGAAATTAAATCGCTTTGACATAAACTGAAATGTACCGTTAGCACGTGATTCTTATCAACCGAGAGTTGCAAATGTAGCTTGGCTTTTTACAGGAAACCGCGATCCATGAGCTGACACGTGTGCTGCCTCACAAATCAGATTTTTCCAAAAACAATGATAATATGTATTATTATTAAGAGCAGGCTCGTGAGCTGCACAAATGCCTTATACCGGCTGATGAGGTTAACACGAGACATCTACACTTAAAAATAATATTAAGCTCATTATAGTTTTTGGAAAGACATAGCTCACGGAACAGGATCCGGAATGCAGCACACCGCGTTTCAAAAGCTTCACAAAATATGGTCCTTGATTCTAACTTATTGTAAAATTGTAAGACAACTTACTATTTGTTGTGTCTAAGTTTTGTTACATTTTTCACTCTTCAATAACAATTATTCATTATCATAGGCGCCTAACGATATGATTTTAACTTTTTTGGAAATCCTAGAAAAATTTCGCCTTCCTAAGTTGTCACATTTTGTCTGCTTAACAACAGTAATAATATTAAGATTATTACAATTTTTGGTAAAAACCAGCCCTCAGCATATGAACCTGATCACACTGCTCATTTTGAAACAGCTAAGATCCCTAATGCTGTGAGACGTCTCTTTGTCGGCTCTTAGAAATCCCAATGTTTTGCTGCATTTTTATACTTCAATAGCTAATATTTATTATCGTACGCGCCTAAACATATACTTTGAATACTTTTTTTTTGTAAGTACATTTCATTCATTCCTTCAAGAAAAAATCATAAAATAACTTCAATAGTTATTACTTTTATAATAAATCATTTAGCTACCCCATTTCATTGTATGGTATGGGAATCTGTAGCCAGCATAATTAATTTGTATGTTGATTTAGTTTTTTGAAACCTAATAAATCGAGGTTATCTATAAACCATTACAGATTCGAAATCTCATCCTCTCAAATCTAATTTACAAGCCAATAAATGATATGGGATTTTACTGCCATCTCACAGGCAAATAGAAGTACAATATTTTCGCCGAAAAATCTGATACTTTGTGCAAATATGTCACATTTCCGACAAGAAATTATAATATAATTCTTCTTCACAAGATTATATACACCCATGAACCTGCTTATCTATATAATAAAATAAAGTTTACACGTACAAATAGATCAAATGACTTAATACCGGAAAGGCGCAGAAGTTTGATGTCCGAATGGCAGTTTTATATAAATAGTATACATCTTTGGAATTCACTACCTGCACGCATACAGTTCATAAGCAATGCAGGGCATTTTAAAAAAGCTATTTTTGACCATTTCGATTAATAACATACATAGAATAATTTATTTTTGTTTATATAAAAAATCAGATAAAAAATATTGTTACATTATATTATATACCAAATGAAAAACCTGTACTATAATTAAAAGATATTAAGTCTTGTTGTACAGGTAATGTCAAATAGATAAATAAATAAATAAATATAAAAATATAATAAAAAAATCACAACAATTTGCTACAGATTCATAACACTCGTGTGAATGGTTGTGGACTATAGACAATATTGATTTTCATTGACATTTGTATACAAAAAATAAGGACTAAGGCATCGTTTCTCTTTAAGAAATTGTGCCATTGTTGAAAGCTTCCCAGACACGTAATCAATAATTTAACAACGTTTCATTCCAAAGTATTTTCCCACCCAACAAACAATTACATTGTATAGAATATATAGAACGTTGGTACTTTTTGCAAATCTCTCATATTTTTGTTAGAAATTTAAGAGGAGAAATTTTAAGAAAAAATTACTACCAATATCGCGTTGTAGCCCATCTCTTTTTGGATTCTTAAACACGCTCCAAGTTATGCTTTTTCATTCAATAGCAAACATTCAGTTTCGTAGACGCCTTAGGATATGCTTTGTTATTTTTTGTTTTGTTTTGTAAATGTACACGTAAAGGAATGAGTTACAATTAAACGGCATGGTATGACGGTAATTACAATCAATCAATTCGGACGTTACTGGCCGATAGTAACATTTATTGATATGTACAAATTGTAATAAATTCTTAACTGCCAGCAGTCTGCCGATTCGATTTAGGAATGTAGTGATAGACCTTTGTATACTTTGCATTGTCAGATATCTAAGAGAAATGTGTTTATTGCATTACAACTGCTCCAAGCAACGCTTCTAATCAGCAACACATTTAAGCACCGTTAACAAATGTGTTACCAATTTGTGAAACATTTCTATAGCTCATAACAATCAGTTTGGAAATTCGATTCGAAACTTATGAAAAAAGTAACGAAAAATCGGAAATATATGTGGTATTATTGTATATATAATAGGCTGCGATCTTTTTCTTATAATTTTAACACACTTATATTAACAGAAATTAATTACTAGTTAAATCAATAGTTTACAAAAATCTCTTTGGAAATATTTTTAACAATGGTTTTAAAATGAACTTGCCTCAGTTTGTAA
The DNA here is from genome assembly GCA_019455685.1 of Philornis downsi. Lineage (NCBI taxonomy): Eukaryota > Metazoa > Arthropoda > Insecta > Diptera > Muscidae > Philornis > Philornis downsi. Next base: position 1,783,761 of record JAHXMU010000129.1, read on the forward strand.
TGTCATACCGCTTATTTAAAATACGAATTCCACTTAACCGGTAACAGTAACATATTTATAGGAATTACGAAAAATGTTTTAAAAAAAATTAATACTTAAATTAGATTTCATAAACAAAAGCAAAATATTTTAAGAATTTATGTTATTAACTAATAGGCATAACCTATTTGCAGGGCTAAAACAAACATCAGGCGCAATTAATTTTTCGAATAATCTAAAAATATGAAAAAACATTCATCTATGAAGCACCAGTTTGTAGTCTAGTGTAAACTGTATTAAACTATATTTCGAATACATTTATGGCTTGCTTTATACACTTCCTCTCTCCTTCCTATTCTTGTAGTTATGCAATATTATATCACTCATTCATTCAATGGCAAATTTGCAGTAGCATAATCGCCTAAGGATATTCTTTGATCTATTTTTTGTGCAAATGTAGGAGGAAATGGCCCTCTCAAAGATTAAATCACAACAAAGCATCAGCATGGATAGCGATGTAATAACAATCAATCATTTAGTGTGACGTACTTTGAGGGTGAGGACTGCTCATTAGCACGTTCTTTTAATATTTAACATTTAGATAGCGAGGCACTACCAAAAGCGTAAAGAAATGTTTAAAAGTAAAAGTACTAAATAATAAAAGTTATATCGCATTTAAAACTTTGCTTCACGGGAAATTGATGTTATGAAAAAGTGTAGCATGATTATGGCATCAATTTAGTGTATCTCACTATTTGTTCTAAACTAGAGTGCTTAAATAAAAATTAGAAGTTTGCTACAAATTCTTCTACTACACTTGCATGTATTTATGCAATTATAAATTGGCCACAAACTTCGTATGTCTATTTTTGCAATTATTTCCTTTCATACAGTCTCTGCAAGCAACAAAAGATGCAAATAAGGAGCCTTCTTTTCAAGTGAATACAAAAGGTTTAAATTGTTGATCTAGAAATACCCAAACTAGCCGATCTAACATAAAGTTGGGAACATTTTTCTTTATTTTCCAATATAATCTCCTTTTAGCTCAATTCATTTTTGCAGCGATATTCAGTAGTTTCTATTCCCTGTTTACAGTAGCAACTGTCAAACTCTTTAAAGTAGTTATCAACCGCAAACTTCATCTCTTCATTTTTGGAAAATCTTTTACCACCGAGCCATTTTTTCAAGTTTTGAAATAGAAAATTTTCCAAGGGAACTAAATCTGGCGAAACTGTGCGTGATGAAGCAATTTTAATTTTAATTCATTAATTTTGGTCGTCGAAATAGCGGATGTATGAACTGGAGCATTGTCTTGAAGAAACAACACTTTCTTTTTCGATAAATGCAGTTTTTTTACTATAATTTTATCACCTAAAGGCTGCAAAAAAATAACATAATATTCGCCATTGATAGGTTTTCCTTTCTGAAGATAATCAATAAAAATAACCGCATGCTCGTCCAAAACAGATGCCATTACCTTGCCTGCAGATGGAACCGCCTTCTTTTGACACGATTCTCCCATTCCAGTTAATTGCTTTGACTGGTCCTTTGTATCAAGTGTGAAGTGTTGTACCGATGTCTCATTCATGGTTATAAATTGCCGCAAAAATTCGACTTTATTGCGGTGAAACATCGCCAAATACTCTACTAAAACATCTTCACGACGCTGTTTTAACTCTATTAAAAGCAAATGCGGCACCCATCTTGCGCACAGCTTTCTCATCTTCAAATCCTCGATTAGTATACGATGTATAACACTTTTTGCATTGCCTATCATTTTAGATAGCTCACGCACCTTTACCCGACGATCACCCAACACCATTTTGTGGATTTTCTTAACTGTGTCTAGCATGGGCGGCCTCGTTTAAACTCTGCTACCCATTATTGTACAGTCATAAAAGACGTCCTCAGAGTAGAATCTAGAAATTTGAATTACATTTTTACAAATTCACTAAGACCTTTTGCATTTTATGGCGCAACTAAAAATACTAAACAACGTGGCTCTCTGAAACTTAAAACATATATTACGTGCGCAACTAAGTTCTCGCTCTTTACCAATAGATGGCGCCAGCTGTAAGTGCTATTCGATTCTGCCATAACCTAAACTTCTTAAGTCAAGCTTAGGCATATGATAAATATGCCGCCTCGACACAATAATAATTTCTTTTGACATCATATTCTTTTGGTTGTGTAAATATGTATGATTTTGTGCCAAATAATCGTCATATGCGGGAAATATTGATTTTCTTCTTTTAATCGAAGAAAACGGTGGCTGACGCTCATCGAGAGCTTCAAAGCGGTTACGGAAATGCTGCTTTAAATGAAACAATGTGTTGAGATTGGTTCTGTCACTTGAAAGACTGTGATTTTGATGCTGACGACCGTTAGCGTGAAGGAAGACGAATTGATGGCATTGCTTGATTTGGATCCGTGTCAAACACAGGTACAGCTTGCTTCAGTATTAGGAGTTACCCTCCAAGTCATTTCTCAGCGAATGCATGCGTTGGGAATGATTCAAAAGCAAGGAACTTGGATTTCTTATGTATTGAAGCCAAGAGACGTTGAGCGTCGTTCTTTCGCCTGAGAACAACTGCTTCAGCGACAAAAAAGGAAGGCTTTTCTTTATCGTATTGTAACTGGTGATGAAAAATGGAATTATTACAGCAATTCAAAGAAAATAAAGTCATTGGGGCTGCCTTTTCATGCTTCTATGTCGTCGACTTGGTCGGATATTCACGCTGCGAAGGTTATGCTCTGTATTTGGTAGGACCAAGGTCGGTGTTATTTATTACTAGCTGTTGAAACGCAGCAAAACCATCACTGTTTATCGGTATCGAATTCAATTAATGCGATTAAGCCGAGCTTTGCTAGAGAAACGACTACAATACGCAGAGAGAAACGAATAAGTAATTTTTTGATTCAAGCTACCTAGTTTTGGGACCCCAACGTGGAGGACACAAGAGAAGAGGTTTAAACCCCGCTAGTGGGAGCAAGAAAGCAGAAGAACAAATTGCTTGCAATTCGATCAAAACTTCTTTAGAAGGAGAAACATTTGAAACGCCACTAAAACTTGGTGTGACAATTCGGAGAAAGAGAACAGAAGTATGAAATAACTGTAATTCTTTTTTTCACTAGTGTAATAATAGATTGAAATTGGAATTCTACTTGACATCTAAATTCATAAGTAAGGAGGGTTTTGTGCTTGCTTGCTTAAGTTTTTTCTCTATAAGATCACAATCGAGTGTAACCCGCTTACGAGTATATGGCATTTTCGAACAAAATTTTAGTGCCACAGAATTGCCTTCTACTGCACTCTCATCAAATACCTGAGTGAACAGATGAACGTACATAAATTGCATCATATTGTCGCAACGATAGTTATAGCATAGACTTTGTGGGATTCCAAATTAATGCTTCCACGCCTTGTGGTTGTTGCAAATACAACAAAATATGAACATGGGCCCTATCCTGAGGCTCAGTTTTCAGCATCCTGACCAAAAATTAATTGAAATTCTTCATTATAGAGCTCTTAGTTTCTTTTTATTTTTCCCACAATACTGTCTGCCTTATCTATCTATCCTCGTAGACCTTTTATAGCATTCCTTAACATTAAACTTCTTCTCTTTCTATAACCATTTAATTAGTGAGTAACGTTTTCACGTTTTTAGCTAAGTTCAATTTCCTGCTTTTCCAGTCATTCATTCCCTTTCGTTTTTGTAAGGATAGTGGCAGTGTCCTTAATCTCACATGTTCCAACTCAATTTGTATTAATTAAAAGTCCTTTTTTGTCGTTCTCATCAAAATCCTTTTAAGATAAATTTGGTTGGATTTGGAGGATTAGAATGGCTGCAAACGAACCTCCGGTCTATCGGGATGCCAGTAGGTCCCGGGTAGCATAAAATTCTGTAGCTTAAGCAAAATGAGAGCATTTTGTCTGTCTTTGCATGTGTGTCACAGGACCCTAAAACAGTTAATGTTTCTATTGGACTGGATTTGAAAAGTTAATGAGTTTACTTCCCCACTAGTTGGTTTTAACTCCTGTATGTGTGTGTGTGTGTCCCTCTCCATATTCTCGTTTATCACTCTAACTGTCTCCGCCAAAATCCCGGACTAATTTGAGCTTTCCAGGAAGAGAAGAGGAATATGAAAGGAGATTTTAAATGAATACGTAAGTGTGGGTTTTTCTCCATCTGTTTATCTGTGAGAGTGCCAACGTTCAGAGCTGTTGCCAGTGTACTTAACAAACTCATCCTTTGGCCGGGAGGCCCTTTTCGTGGCACAGGGCTAAGAGAGTGCGTAAGGGAATGGGTGTGAGTAAAATGCTTATCTACTATGTGTGTGTGTGTGTGTGTGTTTGCCAAAGTAGTTGTTGCGTAGTTTTACTATTTGATTCTTGTTGTATGCCTTACATGTACATGTCACATGCATACATGCAACTACATGTAATTGTGAGTGTGTATTCACTCTCTCACTTTTATGAGCGCACACATAAATGAGGACATTTTCCAATTTCATGTTGTATGCTTACTTTGTTATGGTTTAAAACACATTGAAACCATTTTGAATACAACACAAAAGACCCCAGCCAGGCCATAACAGACCCCCAACCCCACACCCCCACCCTCTCCTATTATCCGACCGTATCATGGGGCTCATCCCCCTTTCAAACTGGCACCCATCCCTTCATTGTCCCTTGACCCCCTCTTGGCGCAAACAACACCAAGGATTACTGTTTATGACTCAAGTGCCACATCAAGTGGAGAAGTGAAGGTAAACTGAGAGGAAAAACGTTAGACCGGGGCATCGTGAAAACGCCAGTCAGTTCCATTCAGTGCCAGTGAAGTGTTGAATTGTATTTGTAGTGCTGGGTTGGCCGAAAGGACCAACGTTTGTTCGCATGCACTTGTCGTAGTTGTAGTGAGACGATGACGCCGAGTAGTTCATGGCTTTAAACGTGTACAAGCATGCATGTAAAGGGTATTTAATAGAATGTGTTGCACACGCACTCATACATATAAGGGCACATATACTTACTCTTGTACCGTAAACATACACATACACTCAGATCTTTTCCTCATTGCAAAAACCGCTGTATTAAAGCGATAAAAACTGAATGGTTTCTGTTTTCTACCATCTCCTTTACTTTTCGTCTCTTGCCTACAATTAGTGGCCACTCTGGCAGTTGTTCGCTACAGTTTTCATTACGTTTCTGCACGGCCCCGTCCTCCTTTTTACCGGCTGTATATATGAGTTTTCTAACAAAAGTTTTTGTAAAACAAAAGACTACCAATCAATGTGAGTTCTGAAAGACTGGAAATTTGATTAAAATTTTTGAAAAATAGAATAGCTAAAGTTTGATGAATTTATGTTGCCTATGTTTAGGAGCAAAGTTTCTGACTCATAAATATAAAATATTTATAGGGATAAATGAAAATTGAACCACAAATGTAATAAATATAAAATATTTGTGAGGATAAACGGAAATTCAACCACAAAAATATATTGCTTATGGAAATAAGTTCCAAGCTTTGGTTGCAGTAGCCAAATAGGTACATCGAGATTACGTCAACACTTATGCAGCCTATTTTAAGGGGATAACGGTAATCTATTTGCAGGGTTTAATGAAAATTGGAAGCTATTACTTGTAAAGAAACTGCAAAACATGGCTCTTTCAAAGTAAAAATGTAGTTTTGTTAAATTTCTGTTGCCCCTTTTAAGAGGAAATGCTCTTTGGCCGACAACTGTGACATATTTTAGGGTTTAATAGAAATAAAAAACTGTTAGTTGTAAAAAACTGTAGATCATTGTTAAATTTATGCTTCCTGTCTTAAGGAGAAATGCACTTTGACTGATAATTATGACACGATTTTGTTCGTCCTAATAAACATTTGAATCTACAGCTAATACAGAAATGCAGGGCATTTGATGGCACTTTGTAAAATGGCATAGCAAAAATTTGTTTGATCATATAATTTAACAACAAGAATGTATTGTTTATTAAATAATTTTTGAAAATTTAATTCGAGTTGTTAACTTTGGACAACTTTATCCAAAATTTGGCATATTATTGTGAAAAAATTACACATAATGTATTATTCACAATATTATCCATCGCTACCCACTACTCGTTCCTATCTCTCTAGCAGCATACGAGTACCGCGTCAATAGAAAGCTCTGCTTTTTTCAGGCTATTCAACAATCATCTAAATTTTTGGACTCCTCATAAGACATGAAGCTTTATTCAGGCAGGCTACGTACCATCGATCGGAATAAACGATAATCGAAAGGAGTAATATTTTTTGAATACGGCGGGAGAGCAGGACTTCCGAAGTAGAGGTTTCTAAGTAGGTTTCGACCGGCACCACAATGTGCGGGCAATCATTATCATGGAATAGAATAAATGGCGTAAACTTATTTGCACTCTCAATATAGCAACAGCCTGTCATGAGAACTATTCAATATATATTTGAAAATGGTTTAGAAGAAAACTGCAGCGAAGAGAACTGATCAAATTTTAAACTAAATCTAAATGCTTCTTGCTTACTCTGATAATGTCTATATTATTATTGACCGAAAACTACGAGATGTTAATGCAACCTTTTTGAGCTATGAAAAAAATCAGCAAGCCAAATTGTTTATTTTAACGAACCAGAAGTTTATTTATTTGAGACGCGGCATGAACATGAATGACTATAACTTTGACTTGACGGATGATTTTATATACTTCAGCTCCGCCGTCAGCAAAATACTCGTATTGTGTCAGCCAAGAAATTATTAGGAAAACATTTCCTACCGAGATATTTAAAGCATAAAGCTTGTCTATACGAACAATTACTGCAGCTCCAATTTAATATTTTTATTTTCAGTTATTCGTTTATGCGGCTGTACCATTCATGTCATCTTTCTTCTTTGTTTGCATCCTAACAGCACAAATTGTGAAATATCTTTTTCTAACTTTCTCATTTTTGGCCTCTTTTCCTGCTTTATGTTAACATTGTGCCCCAATCTCAACTTCGTGACTTTAGCTTTAGATTTCAATTTCGGAAATGCCTTTTCGTCGACCGCCTACGTGGCAGCGTCAGCTGTTTTTCATGTGTTTTTACCCAGTACGAATGTGGTAATTACAGCAAGGATGATTTATATTCTATGCGATACAAATTTGTTTGTCCAAAAAAAAGATACAAGTTGGCAAAATTCTCTTTTGAACCTATACCGGAGTCCCAAATTTGGTGACTTCAACTGTAACTGCTTATTATGGATGCCAAAAGCCACTTCCCATCTCTCATTACTACTGTGATACCCCCCGAACTTTTTAACGTTAGTTTCGGTTGTTTGGTCTACGTAATGGTATATTGTTTACCCTCTTTATTCCCTGTTCCACCTTCAGAACTATGAATTATCAAAATCTCCTTTTGTATCCCTCAATTAATATTAAATTTTGATGATTGCAGTTGTAACCATTTGTTTCATCAAATTTGTTCCCACGTAAAATTTCGCACATAAAATTAAAAAATAAAAAAAATTAAATTTCCAAAAGTCCCATCTCTCCGTATCACTTACTAAGACTGGTGAATGTCTCCTATTTATGTAACTTCTTTCCCTGATTCAACCCCTTAAAGTTCACATTCCTTGAAATCTCATCCAAACATTCTGTATTTACTCCAAAACCCTTTTTATGACCACTTTCATTTCTTCTTTTATAGTATGAAAATGGTAGTAGTAGGTAAAATGGTAGTAGTTTTTCTAGACAGTTGTACCATTTTTTATCTTTTTCTTCCCTGTTTTATACGCTGCAAGTACGAATTTAAAAAAAAAAACATTTTTAATCAGCCGCTTACAAATTAAAGAACATGCACATCCTGTTGATTTCAGCTTATATAGTTTGTTCTAGGATATGGTGCTATCTGTGATACCTTTTTCCCAGTTATATCACCTGAATATAAAAATTTATAAAAAATTTCTCCTTATGTCGAGCCTAAGTTAATAGGCAGATATACACCCCACATTTCATTAGATTAGTTTCAGTCATTTGTTTAAGATAATGGTACAACTGTTGTCCCCTTTCTTCCTTTTATTACACTTAAAAGTAAACAAATTTTCTTGCGTCCCATGAATGAGATATAGGAGAGCTCCTCCTGTTCAGTGAGCTTAAACGCACTCTCTTTTAAGACTCCCTTAACTCGACCTACAGTTTAACGACGTTTCCGAACGGCACAGTTTGCAAGACTTATTGATTATTCGACTACTAGAAGATTTCGTGGGACACATCGAAGTGAAAGCGTACTTAAAAATGGTAGGTGGCTATATTCGATCATGTGGACAATAGTCGTTTGTACTAACCATCACGTCGATCACCCTTAGAAGTAACCTCATATTTTATTAAAAGCGGTATTTACTCTTTAATTTTAATGATTTTAACTTCAGCAGATTGTTCTTCTAGCCATTCTTTTTCTGCTAATGTTGATCGATAAATGTACACACGTAACGTTGCAATTCTAACTTCAGTAGTTTAGCCTTAGTGATGAAACCATATTTGCCTCTCCTTGCCCTGTTCTATCCTTTCTTAGTACACGAGATCATGATCATAGCATCAGCCGTTTAGGTGGAGTGGTAAATAGTTATTAAATTTGTCAGTCTCTCAGTCATCTTCAAAATATAATAGAAATTGTTTAGGAAAATCTATAGCTGTAATTGCATATCTAGCAGATGGAATTTAAGGGAAAATCTATAACATACATTAAGGCGCTAACGCAAACTGGCTTCTGAAGGCAACTTTAGAAAAAATTTGGCTCCAGTACTATATTATATGTATAGCAAAACAAATTGGTATTTGAGATATTAAAAAACGTTGTGTTACAGTATTTTGTTTTACAGTGTCCTCCCCTAAATTGTTTACCACATCTCGCATATCAGCTTCGTTTTATCTTTCTCTGTCTCTCTTTCCCCATCTCTTTCTTGCATTTGGGCATGCACATAAATGGTTTTAATTTCCAAAGGTAGCTTTTTCTCTCCTCCAGCCTCAAAAAATATCATAGGTTGCCCCAAAAGCCATTATTATGTTGTTGGCTTTTTTATGTAGATGTACATATATTATATTTCAACTTAAAAAATGTTCATATAAGAGAGCGTGTGTGTGTGTATGTGTGAAAGTGTAGTATATGCATATGTGTTTTACACGTATACAGGCATATTTGCCATGTCTGTGGTTGATTAATTGGGGTCATCATTACTGAAGGATATAAGTGGTTTCCGGTGGAACGAAATTTTTTTATCCACACGTAAACTATATTTTATCACAGATTTCTGCTGTGACAGTAGTGTACGTACGATATATACGTATGGGCAAAAAACGACCTTATATGTACATATTTTGTCATTAATTCACAAAGGAAGGTAGAATCAACTTGAAATTTGTCATTTCACTCAAGTGTGAAATTAGCATAATTTCGACAAATACACATTTGCTGCCTTCCACAGTGCTCATCAGCCATCCGCAGTAGATTTCTTTCTTTCTTTCCCCCCGAAACCTCGCATTCTCCTTGCGTTTTTTTTTCTTCTATTTTAGAGGTCATAAAGCAAACAAAATATGAAAAGAAAACTGTATAATTCTATTACCAGCCGAAAGTAGAAAAGCAAACTTCATTAACATGTTATGTTAAGCCACGCCAACCAAATTGCCTAGAAGTATGCAGTGTTTTAAAACATTCAATGGTATGCTAAAAGTATACTATAAAATGTAAATTGCTATATAATTTAATGCTATATATGTAAATTTACTTTTTCTCATTTACTCGACAATGGGCCACTGAGCTTATAAGTATGAATATACGGTTTATATTTTATTATCTAGCCCGATTTTCTTTTACCTTAGCTATTTATTGAAATAGTTTGAGTTTGGTCATCCTAAAAGTTCCCTCTTTTTCATAATATCGTTTGCAAATTTATATTATATGTTTATGTCAGAGCCATATACTTTTGAGGATATTTATGCATTAACTGAAACGTCGAAATTTAAAGTAGTTGTGGAGAAAACTACATTTAAGTGAAATGGAATCAAAAGCCTGAAAGTACTTCATCAAAAATGAAATGCTAATAGCCTAACGGTATGCAGCACTCTAATTAAAATGAAACCAATAAATAGTTAGAAATGCAACTTCATAATCATAATTGTTTTATTGAGACCTTTTTAACAATTTAGAAGTTAGTTAAACAAATTAACAAAATAAGAGAATCTTACGATTATAGCGAATTGTCCTAATTAACGATGAAAATATTTACAGCTTCAAGCTTTATCTAGAAGCTTTAAAACAATACATTTTAACATAATAATATAATCAACTTCTGTAAAATGTAAATATTACAGTTAATTTTTAACTACTTATTCGTGTGTATATTTAGAGTGGGATTTAATAAAGCGTTCGGTTTCTAAAAATTCTAGAGGTGGGGCTTACCTAGCACCAATGATCATCTTTTTCAGCAAAGATATTAAGCGCCAGAACTTGCCGCATTTTAAGAGATACATTGATAAATAATATATCAAAGAAATCAAACCAAATCAGAACAAAATTCCATTCTTACGATTTCATTAAACAAAAGAGCCAGTAAGTCAATTTCCTTTAATGCAAGGTTCAATTCCTGCTCTCATGCTAGACTAACTAAGGAAGCGAGAAATATATATATGGTATTTCGATTGTTCCTTCACTTTCCCCACTTCCGACCACGATATTCATCTTTATACGTATACGAAACCGTTCCCAAAATTAGCTGACATTATAGTGCCAGTAATAAAAAAATTATTTTGTGACAACCTTTCAAATGGAGAATCGTGTCCACAGAATGCGAAGACGGATTATTTTGAGATTATTTTTATTGATTATCTACAGAAAGGAAAAGCCATCAATAGCGAATATTAAGCTAAATTATAGCAGCGTTTATGTGATGAAATTATGGAAAAAGTTGCATTTGGCGAAAAAAAGTGTTGTTTTATGAAGACAATGCGGTGGAAAAAAATTTGCCAACATTGAAGAAGTGGAGTCTGCGGTTGATGACTATTTTAAGGAGTATGATAGTTCTCACATAAATTTCGATTGTGTTGAAAAATAAAGAAAATTTTTCACAACTTTTGTGTTTTTTTTTTGTTAACTCGGCTAATTTTGGGACTGCCCTTGTGAATCTGTACAAAAATATTGTACAAAGAAATTTTACTCTACGCAGATTTCAACTACATACTTTGCAAGCGAAAGAATACGTAAAATTTTTGGTGGATAAAATTTTGAATTTTTTGTGGTTTCTTCACAGAGCAATGATAAATTTTTCGAGCCAATAATAATAGTTGCCTGAATTTCCCCAAATTTTACCATTATTACTTTTAGACCAAGTGGCGGGATATCAAAACCCAAGAAATTCAAAATTCTGAAGACAAATTTTCGTTGCCTACTTATAGTAAATGTTGCTGAAATCTTTTGCATATTTTCAGGATCCCTTCTTTTGGACTGGATCATATTTGGGAAGTGTAATACCAAAATGATTTTAAATGTAGTTTTCACATAAATTGTATTTTACGTAAAACTCAATTTCTGTGTAGAAAAGGAATACATGGCATTTCTGTTACCAATTGTTTCAATTGGCATCTGTTTTTTTTTTTTGGGCCAGTAGCAAGTTTTAAGGAGTAATTCCTTTATTTATACAGATAAGCTACCAAAGCCACCAATGGAGCTTAATTCCTGACAAAAGTTGAGGGAAAAAGTATATTGAAAGTTCTTCTTATACTGACGTCAGCAGCATTCTTAGATGGGCTGTCCTTGGAGTCGCCTTCGTCTTAGTCACTACTCAATTCTTTGATGGAAACGTTTTTGAAGTTGCTTCCCGGTGGTTTCACTGGAGGATGCATGGTGCAATCCAGCGGATTTGATTTCAAAAACAGTGTTTGACGTTGGAACCGTAATTAAATCAAAGCTCACCTTTCATTGAGTCTAAAAATTGTGAGCTTATAAGTTTAGTGAATTCAATCTCTATCACATAGAAAGAATGCAATAGAATTTGGTTTTTGATAACAAATTTCTAATAAATGTTACGTGTCTAACTTAACCACTTGTAAATACACTATACCAGAAACCATTCCCAAAGTATTAACGATAATCTCCCACAATTTCTAACCAATCAAGTAATTAGCATATTAGCTTATACTAGACACACAGACAACAGCTCAACAACTACTGTAATTCTAAACCCTTGGGGTGAATTAAAACATATTACATAAAATTTACAGATAAAACCTCCACTTCTACTGTTCCATACATTTTGCCACTTTTCTCTCAAAATTTGCCGATAAACTAATTCAAGTTAATTACATTAACTCTTTGCTCAATAGTCCTCTAAGTCTTTGCTAAAGTGAACTAAGATTATATTGGTTTCCCAGCCAACCATCCTCGTTATCTCATACCTACGTATGCATGTGTATGAATACATAAAGGTCCAACACTCCATTTCGTATGCAGATTCCTGTGCACAATGTTGGTGATTACTCATGCCTCTACAATTTCATTACCTTATTTATAAAAGAGAAATTTTGGTAAAAGTAATTTCATTAAATCTCAAATACGAGAAATTTTCGATTTTCTCCCCTCCTAAATTTAAAACATAAGATCAGAACTTTTCCTCCTCCGGCAAGCAAAATAATTTGTCCAAAGAAGCCTTATAAGGACTGCTAACACGACATGAGGTTTATTACTTCTTGTCCTAAGTTAACGGTGAATGCAGGAGATTCTTACAGAAATGTAAACTTACAGAGATTTACTAAAGTCATACATTAGTATAGCAGTAAATAAATTTAGGGTAGAATATGTTGGTCTGTTAGGCCTTTGGTCAACTGACAATTATAAAGGAGATTGCGGCATAGCCATATGTATGGGCAGGTAAGACAAGTATATTGGAAGCTTTAAAATATTTACACTGTGTATAGTCTGCATTACGACTGGCAGTTGAAATTATCTAACAAATATATTTGATTAGCTTTACCATGTACTCTATATGGAATACCGAGTTGAGGTTATTATACGAGTATGTGAAATTATTTCGGCAATTTTCAATATAATTGCGTACTTTTAGGTTGATGCAGTAATACATATTTTCGTTATTCATATTAAATTGAAAAACGAAAATAAAGTTCAAAAGTCAAAGGGACGTAATAGGCAAAGCAAGAAAATGGTTTCAGTGCATTGCATTATTTACAACTCACTCTCTCTCTCTCATTAGTTAACAAAATCAGTAAGTATTTTAATATTGACCACATTTGGCAATTTGCGAAAACTGATTGCATACTTTAGGGCAATAAAGAGATAGGTTTACAGTATTGCAATGTTTGCGGTGGTAATCAAATATTTACAATGATTATTCTATACGTTAAGGGAAAGAGAATTGTAATTGTAAATTACTATAAAAGCAATATGATATATGTTGTGTAATTTAAGCTAATTGCACTGAGGAATTAATAAAGCGTAATTTGGTATGGAAAATGCATAGATTCTGTAACGTGAAACATGAATACGTTTCCGGGTTTAATACAGACCATTACAATGTCAAAGAACTTATGATTGAAGTTGCAGAAAAAAGCTGTACTGGGCAACTTGTATCCCTACGGAAACATATTTCATTGGTAGCAGTACTAATTTATACTAATTTTAGACAAATGGTATTTGGACGTTTAAAAATGCTCTTGTATTTTCTAAGCTTAGAAAAAGAAAAAGATATAAAAAAACAAATTTTCTTTCATATCAAATGTTGGCTGAGGGAGAGTTTTTCACATTCAGCGAAATTGCACGCATGCTATTTACAGACCCACTTGATGGAAAAATGTTTACTAGGCTCCTAGATTGATGAACCACTTGAAGTTTCCATTTGCCCATCTACATAACCGTCGCTCAAAGAAGTAACGTCCACCCTAAACAAGAACTCATGATTATATCATCTGATGATCCAAATCAGTATTACTATATTGGTTAGATATATTTAAAATAATTTTTTCTACTTTCGATTTTAATCACTGCAATCAATGTGGGCTTAAACTTTCATGACGTATTATTTCGTAAACTACGGGTCTCATTGAAATATCAATGACAGCGTTATGATCCCTAATCTCCATATATTTAACATTTAGTTCTAGATTTGGCTGCAATATAATTTCTGGGAAAAATATACATACCTTATTTCATCGACTTTTCTTTTATGGTACATCGTAAGCAGTCTCGATGAATGTAACACAGTGAATTTCTCAGATCCAACCGGTTTACAATTGAATCGATCTTTATACTATTTAAAATTCGCCTGTTTAAACACTAAATCACATCAATTATTTCGCCCATTTTGTTATAGTTTACATTACCAACTGTTGTAGCACTAAAATATAATGCCCACTTTTAGGCATTTCCAAACAATGGTTTAGTCCATTAAATACCGCTTCGTTTAAAACCTATCAACTTTCTCCAGCTAAGCTGTTATGTTACAACTAAAACACAAAAAAAAAAAACAAACGAAAAGCATCAAAAACAAATTCAAAAATGTTGCTTATTTTTAGGAGGAATTAGGAGTTGGCAGACGTTATTAAACCAAAGCTGCCAAGTAAGTTTAAATTTTTAAACAAAAAGCTTCACACTAAAAGGCATTTATTGAAAACAAAGAACATTTTGTTAACAACAACTAAACGTTTATGGGGATTTTGCTTTTTTCCTAACGAAAAAAAATATTTTCAACAATTTCAGAAGTGTGAGTCTGTGAGTCCATTTGTAGCCATTTGCACAGAGAGAATATATAAATGTTAGGGACATGACTGGCAAAACAATAATTAAAACGTTTGATTTCAAACAACAACAAAAGAGGATGAAAATGGTTTTAAAAATAACAAACGAAACTTTTTTTTAGAAAACTAACTATATTGGCTGCATTTAGGCTTTTGGAAAAGTTTTAATTTCTAGCGGATAACAGAATTTTAGACAAATAGTTAAAATGTCGAAAGTAAATGGTAAACAAAATGTTGGAAAACATATGCAACATAAAGAATGCCTTCAGAATGTACATAGAAATTATACTTTATGATACAAACTGGAAAAAATGACGGTGTGGAATGTATTTAAAGCCATGTTAAAATAAATGTCCTAAATCAATACGATAGCCCATGTATGAAAGCAATAATCCCAAGTATCTAAGAAGTTTAGTGTTTCAAACTGAACTATACTTTCAAAAGTTGTCATCTTTGCATATCTTACAGACGGAAAGTTGTTTCTTATTTACGTAGTTTTTTTATACATTAAAAGGATTCCTAATTATAGACACTCCCCCGAAGAAATTTGTATATTCTATTCAGCAGTCACTCTGCCAACGAATTGTAAGGTATCAGTTTTTTAAGACCAGAACTGAGCCATGAATAGAATTAAGTTGCCTACCTTAAGGCATATCGCCTTTTTATTATGGCTATCCCTTATTAGCTCCAGCAACCACGAGGTGCCATTTCATAAAATATATTGTAATTTATTCTTCTCGATAATCCATTGAAATACTTTAGTTAAATTCTATTAAAGTTTTTACTAACTAGAATACGTCTAGTTAAAGGCTTAAATTAAAGCCTTTCTATATTATTATGCTATCGTCTGCTATTGTTTATTAAAAAAGCCCACGAAGAGATCTAGGCCTTCTCTCTCTAATCATATTGCAAACAACGTACAAGCTAATAATACAATGAGCAACGTAACGGAACTGGAAATTGAAACATGTTGCCTACTTTCAGGCCTAAACAAATGAAAATAATTCCACCATCTGCCATGCTTGTTATTTAACAAGAACAGCGAACAGTTCCAGCAAAGAAACAATAAAGAAACGAAGAAAGCAATAAAAAGATAAAGAAAATTAAACTCGAATGAATAAATGTTACAAACATAGCCTACTTTTAAGAGCAATAATGCATAATTTTACAAACATTCGAAAAGAAAGAGCAAGAGAGTGGATAAGTTACAAAACTGAAACAAATTCTTCAAAAGCAAATAAAGCTAGATGACATATTTAGGACGCCAATAAAAAACACTATATCTATTTCTTAAAAAGTAAATAAAGCGAAATTATATATTTGGGACGATGACAAAAATAAACATTTATTTCGCACTTCCAGACGGCTACACTCACGACCGGCAACTACTTTGTACTGAGCTAGATTACAATGGAAAAATACACAAAACTAGCATATAATGTGAACCAATTTTTGATTTGTTTTGTGATATTAAAAAAATTATGCATACTTTTTGACCAACAACATATCTAAGGCTTCACACCCAGTACTTAAAATTAAAAATCACTGTAATTATACGACGCTTTGTAGCAACAAAATACATTGCAATTCAGTCATTCATTCACTAAGAAAATTTGGCACAACAAATATGTGGGACCTACTTCGAGGCGCACAAAAAATCACATCCATTGTTTAAATTTGCATTGTAGCCTCTTCATGCATAGTACACATACATACATATATATACATATATAGGCCAATTATGGCGTAAAGAAAACAATGGTTCTGGCAACAATGTGAGCGAACAATCATCTCTATAAACTCTATAAAATATTTAAAACAACCTACGTTTTTTTTTTGGGAAAACGAAAATGTTTGAAGCATGCTTTTAGGATAGCACACGACTTTTGTCCAAAATGGTGAATGCATTTTTTTCACGGATATCGAAAGTAGGTTGATTAAATGACTTTCTATACACAATTTATGTTAGATATTCAGCATAGCACAGTTTTAGGGATTTGCAAAATGACGATTATTAAGACATTAGCTTTTTATGCTTGTGTGGAGAGAAATTTGACAAAAATTGTGCTGTACTACTCCCTAATAATGTGAGTCTATGAAATGAAACTTGGTGAGGATAATGAGAAGCAGTTGTACAGTAAAGGCACAATTTTATGCAATGAGTTTAATAATATCAAAATGTTTTCAGTCATGAATATGAAATTGAAACGAAAGCAGTATATTCTGAATTTCACTATGATGTAAATTTAATTATTTTCTTTCGTAATGTATTATTTGCCAATCATTTGTAGAATGTAACTTGGCTAACGTAACATCACATTTGATTAATCCCTTAGCATCTGTTCTGATTACCAAAAGTTGTCCACTGTCACACCACATCGCTACCACAATCTTCGTATAAAGTAATATGAAACTAGTAAAAGGTCGTTTCAATCCTACTGTCTCATTATTTGGTTGTTGTTGTTGACCAATATCTACCACAATTCCTAGACCAATCAATCTTTGAATCTTGAAATATGCAGCATATTTCAATATTTGCAGATTTTTACAATGAAAAATGCCCAGAATAATTTAACCTTTACTAAAGTTTGTATAAGAAGAAATATTGCTAATTCAAATGACTAAATATGCGCTTTGAATAATGAAATGCTAAAGAGAATACGTCAGGAAGTTTGCCCAACATTTACTGAATATTAGATTATTTTATCAGTAATTTATTTAAAAGCATGAAAATATGCAGCAAACTTTGATATTTATAGATTCCCCTAATTTTTTCGTCATTTGATTTACTTAAAAAAATACATTTAAAGTCAACAGCAAAACATTCAAGCGCATTAAACTATGCAACACATTTAAATATTTAAACATTTCTGCGACGAAAACAAATAAACTGGTGTAAAAGTTGAATAGATAAAGAATAGTGGGTTCGTTATATTGTAATCGATTAAGTTTTACCATAAAGTTTCCTATACCTTTGAAGTTCCTTTGAAGTTGAAAGAGAAATTATTTCAGTAATTGAGGTCCAACAAAAAGATAATTTTATTTGAGGTATGAGGAAACCTGTGCCGTTAAGATCAAAATTTTGGCAAATTGTCTTGAATTATCATTTGAGATAAACGTCCAAACTGTAAGGAAGTTGTTATGAAAACTGAAGCTAATATGATCTGGTTTCGATAGTGTTCATCAATCATTTTATACTAAACAAAATGAAATTCTAATAAATATGTTGCTTGGAGGAGGCCACGATTAGTAAGTCTATTAATTTGTAGGTTACTTCAATGATTGGCTTTTTAGAACCTTTTTTCAATTGTGTCCGTCCCTGGCTCTACCCAATTATATGTAGAAAATATAATAAATAACATCGACAAATCTATTCGCTGATGTTAGTCGACAATATTCGCCCCTAGCACAATTATTACTGCAATAAAGCAATAAAAACTAGCTTGGCTGGTCTATTTCTATGTAGGCTATAATAAAATATTTGCCGATATCGTCATTATTTAATAAGTTTCGCCCCTGCGTCATTTGAAACAAGTTTGGCAGTCAATTAGTACGAGAGCTATATGAAATCTTGTATACAATTGGTACGCGATTCAGTCAAAGTATTTAAGGATTTTTCAACTCCGTTCTAAGATGTGGATTTTAAAAACAATTATATTTGACTCGGACTGACCATTTGCATGGGGACTATATCAAAACATTGACCAATATCCCCGATATCAACAAAGGTATGTGTAGTAAATGTAATTGAATTCCTAAAAGTTAAATAGCTGTGCAAGTAATAAAACCGGGTTGGAATGATATATTTGTATAGGAGGCTGTCTTTATGAAACCATGAACCGATATGGGTCATTTTTAACAGGGTACATCTCTGATCAACTACACCTTATGTGCCAAACGTACTCGAATTCTAATGAAAACTTTAACTTTGACTCAATATGAAGCTATGGACCGAGTTGGTGCGTGATCCGCCCAAATTATATGTTTATTTATTTTGATAGCGACTGAGATAAAAATTATAATCTACGCACATGGAAAATAAACCCAGTCGCTTTGGTCTTTTGTACAAGTCCAACCTCAGTATCTCAGAAATTTTATGGCTTCACCAAAAATTTGTCTCCTCTACACATCATGACCCAGCCAACGCAATCGCTGTATTTTGATGCAAATCGTTCTCTGCTCACGCACGCGGCTTGCAATTCATTCATACCGATATTATCTATTAATTATGAAGGGCCCATAAATTTGTCTCGTCAAAAAAATCCAGAACCGATTGATGCAGTTGCGCGATAACCTAGGATTCTACAACAAGACAAGTAGGATCGGCATCTGGTTGAGTTTGATTTTTGTTAGTGGAGACGCGTTGCTGTTATTATAACAACTGTCAAGTCCATACTTACACATACTACTTACGAGCAATAGCCTTCTCCCAATAGCTAAGTTGACATTTGTTTTAATGACAATGGAGCCGAGAGAAATGAACTCATTCATCACGACAAAATTTCAGTTGCCAATGTTCACGCAGCTCTTTCTTAGTCAAAATATATATTTTTATATAACCAACACTACGTTTTCTTGCCTTTGCAGCCTGTCGTTGGCCGATATAGTCCATTTTGAATATGGTTAGTACGCCATTCAATCAAAGTATATACGTTAAATGTTCCTCAATTCCAATTAGAGCTGTGGTCGACAAACTTTCTTTCGCCTAGCTAAATAAATAATTTGATTTTGTCCTCTTTTATGGCTAGATCTACTTTTGCAAAATCGTTGCCAATTCTAGAGAAGGTTGCATTAACGTCTCATAGCTCTAACTATGTAGCATTTGTTTAAAATGGTATCAGTCGTATTTACTGCAGCTTCCCTTATGATCATTCCCAAAAGCATGTTGAAGAGATGGTATGAAAAGATGTTATTCCGTACGAAATCGTTCAATAAGATCTTTGCCCATCTTCACTGAAAATCTCGTTTAGGTCAGTGTCATCTTATAAAACCATATAAGCTTCACAAGAATACGTAAATTGGCTTTGGTTTCGTCTAATTTTTGTCGTATCGGGCTGTCGAAAGCAGCTTCACAGTTCCAAAACCATTTATTAGACTAGTCGATTACTTAACTACTCGAAGTGTTGTCCAGACAACCGCGGCTTAAATAATTATAGATGGCTGTTTCGAGAATTAAACCCACATTGCGCTACACAATCGATAGATTACCAGATATAAAATCACACTGGAAAAGTCCAACTAGACTACTTGCCTGATAAATCTATATCATTCAAATATTTTATTATATTCTTACAAAAATTTTGTTCTATTTGAGATTGGTTAAATCTGGCAGATTTATATGTCAATATAAGCCCTCTTAAATGTGAATAAGGTAAGCAATTTTGAGGGGGAAGAGGAATAACAAATAAACAAACGACAAACAGTAAAGTGCAACGCAACGCGTGTGCCGTAATTTAAATAGCAAAAACTTTGGAAAAAAAGGAATGACTTCCGTGTACTCTCCTTTTGCTTGGAGCTCTAAAGAGGATCGGTCGTGGCGGCAGCATACATCTCCTATTTTTGGAAGAAAAGCCAGGATCATCATCCGGTTATAACCTTTTTTATTGCAAATAGTTCTTTTTTGCACGCAAAATTTGATGTGACACATATATAATTTTGAAAAGATACTACAGCAGCTGCAGTCGCATTACCAGAATGCCACTGATCCAATGTCGAAGGAGCGGAAAAGCATCACCAATCCTGGGATCTATCTGCTTAAGTTTTTGAAATATGACCCGAAAGTTTGACTGTCGACTAGACCGACAGAAATATACATAGTATATATACTATTATTATCATCGTTATAAATTATGTACATATAATAAATTTTCTGGTTTTCTAAGTAAACTTAAATAAAACACACATAAAGCTATGAATTCGATGAAACATTTATTTCATTACAATGCTTGCACCTCGCCATTATGTAAGGCATACAATGTCATTGAAATGACCGCCTCTGGATTGGTTGCACCACTGGATCCTTTTGAGGTAGTTTTTAACCACTTTTTCGCACATTTCAGGCGGTATCTCAAATGCCCTAAGGTTTGACGGTTATCTGCGTAAACACGATCTTTGCCGTAGCCCTACAAAAACAGTCTGACAGCGTCAAATCGCATGATATTGGTAGCCAATTGACGCCGCCAAAACAT
This sequence comes from Philornis downsi, assembly GCA_019455685.1. Lineage (NCBI taxonomy): Eukaryota > Metazoa > Arthropoda > Insecta > Diptera > Muscidae > Philornis > Philornis downsi. The sequence goes on from JAHXMU010000129.1 coordinate 1,804,722, forward strand.
GAAATCACGTTTTCTGGAAACTTCTCTCGCGGCATCGTCTTGTTGAAACCACATATTGTCCAGTTTATAATGTTCAATTGCAGCTAAGAAGAAGTCGGCCATCATACGGCTATTGTGCCCTGAATTGACGGCAACGGTTCTTCCAACGTCATTTTCCAAAAAAAAAAAAAAGCCCAATGACACCTCCAAACCATAATGGGCACAAAACAGTCACTTTTTCCGGATACAATGACTTTCTCGCAATCACTTTCGGGTTCTCTGACCTCATATGTGACAATTTTGCTTGTTGACGTAACCACCGGGTGAAAAAAGTGTTTCATCGCTGAAGAAAATTTTGTTAGAAAAATTAGCATTGAAAGCAACATATCTACGGCATTGTGAATTGTCAGCCGTTTTTAATTGTAACGTGAGTTTTACTCTATATGGATGGAGGTGCAAATCCAAATGCAAATTACTTCATAATTAGCCATAAGAAAGGCTAAGAACGCAGTGGAAATGACAAATTCAGATTATCCGATGCACTTTCACTAACAGAAGCGATACACAGGCCTGACTACATCTGTAACGCTTCCAGTCTCTTCAAGTTTGTTTATAATCTTGCCGATTCCTTGCACAGTAGCTCGATTATGACGACTATAATCACTCCGTGACGCACGAAAAGTGCCTACGTTTGAATCATCACTTTTGTAGTAAGTCTAAACTATTTTTACGTATTTTTCGGTTATTAAACGATCCACTAAATAAATATAATTTCAGATGATAGATATTAGCAGCTGATAGCCTTGCCAGTCCAGCTGTCTTGAAATTACAAAGTCTCCGTAATACCGATATAAGTTAGTGCTCCCCGTATTATTGGAGATAGAGCATCTAATTTAGGATGAGCTCAGGCCTAATATCCGTTGATAGTTGTATTGGGATCGATCGCCTGCGAATTCTGGTAGTTGGCTTTTATTTTCTAACAAAAAAAAACAGGTGCGAAAAATAAATTAAACGGTGACGGCAATAGCTTACTGAGAACTTTTGACGGACAACAAGCCCTAAGAGCCTCTAAACCTGTCAACTTCCAACAAAAACCAAGAGCTCAGATAAAGAAGCACAATTATTAAGTGCCAAGCCCTGAGAAAGATGACGGCCGCGGAAAATTAGAAGGCTTACGTAGAAGTGTGGAAAATTTATTATAAATTTTTGTGAATTGTGTTTTTTTATGTTCTTCAGCGTAGCTTTTAGTTAAATTTGGTTTAATAGGTAATTGACTCCAATTTTAAAATCAAGGCGAATCAACATATCCGCAAAAAAATGTCAAAAAAAAATTATTTAAATAAAATATAAATCTGCTTATAATGCTTATATTGGTTAGCACAAAATCAACAATATTGCTTTTGGAATAAAGTGTTAAGGGTAGTAGAGATAGTGGAGATGGATTATCTTAGCTAACTCGAAAGATATCATGGAGAAATTCTTCGTCAATTCCTAGAGGATGAGCTGAGATTTGGCAGAATACCAGCCAAACATGTGAGTGATCGTGATGTAAGTGAATACTTTACCCTTTCTTTTTATTCTTCTGGCTCTCCGGAGGATTCGTCCGTCATAATGATTTTTTTTGTAGCTACCATACCCCAATTGCTGGCATGAACTGATCTCCTCGGTTAGCCTAGCTGTCCTAAACGCCAGCATGCCAGCAGCACCGACAATTTGGCAAAACTCAATGAAATTTGCAAACCATTAACAGAGACGTTTTACGAGAATAGGTTACTTATAAGCAATAAGTTAAAGGCTGATACAGCGATGGCTGGTATGCATAATTGGATCGCTTTAGAAGACACAATTCTAATAATAATAACACGTAAAATGATCAGGAAGGCATTCGTTAAGACAGATTTTATTTAGAAAATAATGTATGCTCATCATCAGTTCATTGCCACCGGTCTTAAGTAGCCCTATCTGTGGGATATCAGCGCCCACAGCTTGTTGTTCCAGGGATATTGCAACTCTGATGTTTGGTTTAGCGGCCGCGGGCAATCTGTAACATCGACGATATTTGACCATATACCCCACAATTCCAGCAGGATTTATTCTACTCTTGGTACAATGGTCTACGATAACATAATGCCAGCCATGGTCTCCCGTTCGTTAGTTTTTAAATTCGCCTTAACTTTTTTAATATTAGCTAACATATCTGATTTAAGATACCATATTCGTCTAATTTTTTAAACTTTTCAAATTCCTAGAAGTATGCTCTACTAATCTCTATTTAACCGTTTGTGTAAGTTAAAGCGTACACCACACTAGTAAAAACCATTAAATTGATCCCTAGAAATCATCTCTTGGTAAATCTTTCGCGAACATTATATTCTCGTTTAAATCCATACATTCACTATTTAATCTTTCAGCTCTTACAACAAAATTTCTGTCATTTAAAAGCATTTAAACTATTCCTCACAATTTTGTGTACGAACCTAACAGCAATAGCAGTGTATCGTTTAATGGCTTTCAAAAAATATGTTAAAAGAAATGTGCAGAAAAAAACCCTTTTTTGGCTGCTCTAATCCAAACTCCATTTTGTTTGGATTTAGCCAAGTTCGTAAACAATCCATGGATCTGGTGAATAGCTTGCCAAAGCAGCATACACTTGGGCGAACTGTGTGATAAATGTTCATACCGAACGTGTTGTGTGTTCGGTGTGCTATGTGCCATCGTTTTGATAGACATATTCAATTTTTAAGACTCTTCCTCTGCTCTTCTATGCATGGAAATCGATTTGTTATGCTCCATTTCCGGCGTTTGCTCTGCTCGTTGTACGCCAGTACGGTATACAACAACAAAAACTCTTGAGCGCCCTATGGTATGCAGCATATTTTAAAAATAAACGTGTTTTCTCTGTTTTGTATTGCAGGCATATCCCAATCGAGATATAACCAATATCGTGGAGTCATCACACTATCAAAAAATTGGTGGCTGGTGTCGTCAGGGTGCATTGAATGCCAATAAGTGCAAGGGCGCCCATCGTTGGATTAAACCATTCCGTTGCCTGGGTAAGTGTTCGTGCATAGGCCATCCCTGGCCCCATGAAGTACAATTAATGATGTCATGGTGGCAGGCGTAGGCTGAAACCATGCTATTGTTGTTGTTGTTCGTAGTTGTAGTTGGGTGTAAGTGATTTGTTACGATTCGATATTTATATGGGTGTGTGTCTTTCTTTCAGAAGGACCCTTCCAATCGGATGCATTATTGGTGCCCGAAGGTTGCCTCTTCGATCACATACACAATGCCTCACGCTGCTGGCCCTTCGTCAGGTGGAACCAGACCGGTGCGGCCGCCTGCCAAGAGCGTGGCATGCAAATGCGTAGCTTTGCCATGTTGTTGCCATGTGGCATCTCGCTATTTTCGGGTGTTGAGTTTGTCTGCTGTCCAAAACATTTCAAAAGTAAGTAAAGACCAATATCCCTGTTTGCAGTGGCTCCTGACTCTAACAACACCATAATCACAGTAGATCAAAATAACAAAAACTATCACACAAAAAAGAAGCATCAAATGAACCGCATCAAACTACATTGTTAGGTTTGGAAATAAGCAGAGAAAGCAATAGGACGGAGAGAGTATTTGGAGAGGGGAGAATTGCAAATCTACCTTCCTAAAGAAATTCTTGAGATTTACAAAGTAGGTGTTTGAAAGGGTCACACGCAAGGACTTTCGAGAACAACAAAACATAAAATTCTTATGAAGGAGGATTACTTAACAACATCTATTTTTGTTTAAGCTTTGATTGCAACATTTTAAATTGTTTAACACCTATAAATTTTGGGAAATCCTTATATGAGTTAGGTTTGGTTAGGTCAGTGTGGCACTGTAAATAGACAGACTCACTTAGACTGTATAGTCCACTGTGATACCACGGAAATTAGAGATATGGATGTCCCTACTTTCCCCCGTTTAACCTGAGCGCCTCAAGAAGCTCTTAAGTCAGACAGTATCTGTATCGTCCAGATCTCCTAGGTCCCTAAAGAAATAAGAGACCAGTGTTGATCCCCACCTTTTAGCCAAGGCGGAGCAAATGTAGAGGACGTGTTCTATAGACTCCTCCTCCTTTTCATCCCAACAGCTCCTGCAGAAGTCACTAGTCGCAACCTTCAGTCCCACTGCATGTCTTCCAATCAGATAGTGTTCCGTCATGACGGATACAAGTACTGAGACGTCGGGTCTTAATAGCGACAGCAGTGTGTGTGAACGCTTCAAATCTCCCAGCAGGAGCTTACAAGTGGCTAGAGGCATGCCCATGGACTCCAACTCGGCTGAAGTCTGTAAGGTTGTTCCTAGTTTTGCCAGTTCGTCTGCTCGGAAGTTCCCTGGTATGTTTCTCTGGCCCGGCACCCACATATGGCGAATAAAGTGAAGTGCTGAGCCATTTCATTAAGAGATCTGCGTCATTTCAGGGCTGATGTTGAGTTCAGGAAGACAGAATCCAGGGATTTTTCACAGCTTGTGTGTCGGAGAATATGTTAATCCCCACCGTAGTGAGGACGTACATACTTACATAAAGAAAATCTTTGAGAACATAAATCTACGTGAATATCTCTGTGATCTAAAATCTTTAAGAGCCAGAATCCGATTTTACCAGAGGAACCGGAACCAGAATATAAGTGAAGAAGATGTTTAAGAACATGAAACTACGGGAATATCTATTAGAATCAATACTCAAATATATTAGAAGCACCCGAAACTGTGGGAGTACCGATGAAAACCGGAACACGAATTTACGAGAAGATATTAAGAACCTGAATCTCGGACAAGGAGGACTTTAAAAATATGAATCTTTTAGAGTATCAGAAGAATTACAACCAAATTATATATAAAATATCCAAATCTACAGGGTGGCGCAATAGAACGAGCATATTGCATCACCTTTTTTTGCGGGGTAGAAAAGGCGCGGGGGGGCACCTATATCGTTGGGTTGGTGGGCTCATGGAGTTTTAGTCACTATGAATCACTTCGACGGGAAGCGTCGCGCATTTGCGTGCGCGCATTTTAAGAGAACTCTCGTTCATATATTGCTGCTAGGCGACTATATTGTGCTGAATGTGGACTATTAGTGAACGGAAAACGGTTTGAAGAGACTGGTTCAACATTTAAACCACAAGCAAATGATCGCCCAAGAACATCTAGAACCGAAGACAATGTTGAGAGAGTTATGGAGTCAGTACGAGGAAATCCGCAAATGTCGACTCGCAAGAGATCGTCTGTCTTACAATTATCGCGACGAAGTTTGCAACGAATTTTAACATTGGATCTTAAGCTGCATCCATATAAGCTGCAATTAACACAAGAATTGAAAGAGTCTGACTTCATAGCAAGACTCGCATTTGCTAATGAAATGCTAAATCAATTTTCCAATTTTGACAATATCCTTTTCTTTGACGAGGCTCATTTCCTTATGAATGGGTTCGTAAACCGTCAAAATTGTCGTTACTGAAACAGTGAAAATCCCAAAATCAAACACCATAAACCATTGCATAGTCCTGAAGTGACAGTATGGGCAACAATCTCTGCCAGAGGAATAATTGGTCCTTTTTTCTTCGAAAATGCGCGGGGCCAAAACGTCACGGTTAATACGGAACGCTATGTTGAGATGTTGGACGGATTTTTGGCTCCAGAAATTGAAAGTTCAAGAATAGTGAATTCCAGAACTTGGTTCCAACAAGATGGAGCTACCTGTCACACATCAAATGACTCCATGGCAGTGGTGAAGCAGATGCTCCCTGGCAGACTGATTTCGAAATGGGGTGATATCCCATGGCCCCCACGTAGTCCAGAATTGACGCCTCTTGACTTTTTTTTGTGGGGATACCTCAAACACAAAGTCTACAGTAATAATCCAAGAAACATCATTCAGCTCAAGAAGAATATCCGTGGTGAAATGGCAGACATTACACCAGTATTACTGAAGAAAGTTTTCAATAAGTTTCGTTTGCGTTTAGAGGAGTGCCGTCGTAGAGAGGGTCACCATTTAGGTGATGTTATTTTAAAAAAAGAAACTCCATTTATTACTCTACAATGCCTTACATTTATTTTAACCATACCTTTTGTATTTATTTTTTAACCTATTTTTTAAATATGCACATTCTACTGCGCCACCCTGTATAAGAGGGTCTGTGATAATCTAAATCCCAATCCCAACATAATAACCAGAACCCGGATCTGCGAGTAGATCTATAGGGACCAAAAACCAGATATGTTTATAAAAACCAGAACCCGAATATTTGACAAGAATCGCAACCGTGAAAAAAATATTTATGGACCTGTTTGTCCGGAAATATCTATAAGAATTAAGGTCAAATATATGAGAAGGAGACCATTTAGAAACCGAATATACGAGAGTGCCTATAAGAGCCAAAATCATGACATACGAGAGGAAGATCTTTGAAAATCTAAATCTACAAGAATACCTCTAAAAACCATAACAACAGAATATGCTTGCAAATTTAAACCTACGAAAATACCTATGAGAGTCAGAACCAGAGTCTGTGAAACCCTAATCTATTAGAAGAAGACGTTTAAGGATTCAGATCTACAAAGATATGTATTAAAACCAGATAGTTTGAGAATCCTAGTCTAGAACAAATCTGTTTGAAAATGCAATAGAAGAAAATTTTCTAGAAACTGTATATGTGAGAGCCTGAATTTATGAGGAGTTCGATGAGGTCTTGAACCCGAAAGTCGTGAGAAAATCGAATATGAGAATTTGAAGCAAGTAGATTATGTTGTCTAATATCGACTCTAACAGTAATTATAATGGACCAATAAGTATAGTTGTGTTATTTAACAAAACAGTGAGTTACAAAGTTATCGATCATCGAAATTCAGCCATGTCAGCATCAAGACAAACAGCATATGTGAAATTGTGCAATTTGTCATGTCTTTGAAAAGAGGTCTACGAGGGTTTAACCTAAGTCTCGCCGTGAAGGCCTTACCCACGGTGTGCGACACACTGGGCATATTACAATGTGATTGCCAATGCGGAGATACCAAATTGATTATGCTAGTATGGAACATAATCCCCATTGGCAGAGGTGAGGCCTATCTTACCACCTCTGGTACTCTATGGGTCTGTAGCACCCGGTTGCAATGCAACTCCACATTCGAGCACTAAGTCTCTACTAGCGAGTTTGGTATCAACCACAACCCGCGTGATGCTCCCGCTAGGGGTCCAACACCAAATGATCAGGCGGGAACTTAATCCCGGGGCCTCCTGATCCCCACGCTACCGGCCAAACTCACCGGTTGGAGCTGCGTAGCAAAGCACATAGCAAAGCTACTACCAATTCGTGATTTATACACCATACTTCACGGATTGGTCGCCTTGTGGCAAAAGAGTACAGATTGGACATTTTTACATACCTGCAGGCACGAAGACTCCAGGCAGATGGAACGGTCGATACTACATTGCAAAGATGCAGTATCCCCAGCGGTGGGAGGCGGGGGAAACTCTAAGCCCCTTCGTTCGGCGACGGTGAACGGCAACCATGAAATATGGACAAAGGGAAAACCCCATGCCTGTCCGTACCCCCCGAGAGGTCAAAAAGATACAGATGACAGGGCACGAACCCGAGACCTGCCCATGTGTATCCCTATCACCCCCGGTACCAGACAAAGCCTCTGGTCAAACTTCGTAGATAATCTAACTCTGTAGAAAATCTACTTCCAGTTTCAACCCCTTGCGGCCCAGCGACTGGTGCCCCCGCAAACGAGCACACAGCTGCCAACAATCAAGCTGAACGGGATTGTGGTATCAGCATGATCCGAACAGCCCCACAGCCGCTCAACCCCCAGGTCAGACTGCCGTGAAAAGGTCAGCAGACCCACTTTCCACAACTACGTCACAGTAGCCCTCCGCCGAGCAAACGCTCTGGAAGCAAACACCGTTGCTCTAGCCAAACCACCCTGTGTAGAGAGCATATTGCTAACCACCCAGTCATCCCCAGACCTTGTTATCGCTAATCCCTGGAGGTCCCTTATATCTGCATATAAGGGACATTCGCACAAAACGTGCCGCCAGTCTTCGACTGGTGCACCACAATTGCACGACTCACGCTCGGACAGGGCTCTCTTATGCAGGAAGGCATTGAGTGACCCATGTCCCGTCAGCAAGAAACCAAGGCAGAGGTTAAAACCAAAGTCAGGGTTTCTTCCAACGAACCTAACATCTGGCAAAAACCTAAATGTTGCACGTCCGTTCTGACTCTCTTCCCAACGTGTTTGCCATCTCGACAAAACACATTCCACCAAGAGCCCCCTATACTCAGCCCTACTCATTATCCCTACCCCCTCAATGGCCCAGTCCGTTCCGTAAGTGCATACCTTTTCCTGGCCTTGAATTCCGTCGCGCGAAGGATAACAACAAGATCCAGCGGGGCAGCACCCATCAGTACTTGAAGGGCCTCTGTCGAAGCCGTACGACACACTGGCATGCAAGCCAATAACACCACTCTCTGACAAGAGAGGATCTTGCGATATCCGAAAGCAGACTTCACCGATTCGTACCACACAGGGGAAGCGTACGTTGCCATAGCAACAAACAGCTCCTGATAGGCGATACGAACAGCTCGTCTGCTAAGCCCCCAGTCACTCCTCAGCACTCGTCTAAGCTGGCCAATAACGCTGACCAGCTACTTCTCAGCCTATTCAAATAAGGCAAACAAACAGTTCATTCGCTCTCCCAACGAACAAGAGGCTTGCGAGATAATCTACCCCGCAAGAGCATCATGTTGGTCTTATTGACAGCAACATCTACGCCGACATGTTCCGACCATTGCCTAACTATCGTCATCATGGCCAGAACCCTCTGTTCCACCTGAAAACGAGAGGGACCCTCAACCATGATGAGCAGGTCATCAGCATATGCGCAAACTTTGCACTGGTCACTTAGCTGCCGTAATAACGGGTCCATCATTAGTTTCCATATAAATGGACCGCAGATGGAACCCTGTGGGCAGCCACGAACAACATCGAGTTCCACCGCACTATTTGCCCCAACTACTCTAGCTGTTCTGCCACAGAAGTAACTACGCCAAATGCGCAACTCCTGGCACCCTACCTCCTGAAGCCTTTCCAACACCCTCATCCACAACAGGTAATCGAAAGCGCCCTTGAAGTCCACGAATACACCGAGAACATACTTCTCAGTGGATTCGCTCACGCACCTCTGAACATAGATCCAGGCATCCTCAACACTACGACCCTTTGTGAGGCCGTATTGATAAGGACACATGCTGTCAATGACTCTCTCACTCAGTCTTTGCACCATTATTCTTTCCAGTACTTTTCCAAGTACTGGAAGCAGGCTAATACCCCTGTAAGATCGAGGATAGCTCCTGATCTTATCGGGCGATTTTAGGAGAACAATGACATTGGCTGTTTTCCACTGACGCGGAAAATAGCCAACATGTACACACTGCCTATACAAAGCCTCGAGGTAATCCGGAATAGCCTTCTAGATGTTTTTACACATTTCTCTGGTTATTCCGTCCATACCGGGAGACTTACGAGATCTGACAAGCGTCATGCTTTCCACGATCTCTGCTCTTTCCAATTCTGGCGCACTGGGTACCACCTCCGAAGGAGGCGGGGCCAGCGCCCCAGACCTAGGAAAGAACACCCGCAACAAAGCCTGAACGCAGTCCGCCCAGGAAGTCAGGATGGTATCTTTGACAGTAGTAAATTGTTATTTAGTTGCAGCAAGAACCTTATGGTTCTGTTAACTTCCATTGAAAGAGTAGCCGCAATCTTTCAGATCCGCTGTTGTAGTTGAAGGATTGCCGAAACCTATCAAAAAGTTGTATAGAGAACAATCGAACAAAATCATTGTTGTTCGAAATAGCTTTGCTGGGAAGAATCGCCTAAAATCAATTATTTTGTGGGGAAAAACTTTTTGTTCGTTTCGAAACATATGAGAAGAAAACCCTAAAAATCATAGTACTTGGTAGACTCCATCGAGTTTGCTCTATTAGGATGAATCTATCAAAATGATTTTGTTACAAAATTCTCGACGAATCTAAGCGGTACTGAAGTACCATTGTTCAGTTTACCACAATTGTCGCAGTCTACTGGAAGGTTGGCATTAAGTTGACCACTGATGAAGAAATTCTTGTTCTAGTCTTTGTCAGGAGAAATCTATTGTGCTATTATTTCGTAAGGTTTTGTGAATCTTTATAATAAACCTAGAAGTGATTACGTTTACTTAGCTGAGGACAAAACCATATTAGAAAGTCATATGACTTCTCTTGTCCCTCAGCGTACTTCCGCTCATTTAAAAGCTAACAATCTTTCTTTATTTACACCACATTGCAAACTTTGTTCAGCCAAATCAATTTTATTCCTCTCTATTTACTTTAGCTGATGAAATCCGGGTAAAGAAAACCGATTTACCCGTAATGCCACCTGTAGAAATGACCAACCCCATCGGTGATGAATTGGACGACATCAGCAGCGACGACAATGATTCCAACTACTCCAAGGACACAGCCGACGATGTGGAGGATGAAGATGACGAGGATGATTTGTTGGCTGACGATGAGGAGGATGAAATGGCTGCCGATGAGGCCACCGCCAATGGCGATGACGTTAATGCCGAATACGATTCGGGTGAGGATAACTACGAGGAGGATGGCGTCGATTCCTATGACCAACAAGGTAGCTCTAGTGGTGCCAAGCCCTCGAATAAGCCCAATTCGAAGGACGATCTGAAAACGGGTGGATCCAACGATGCCGCGGGCAAATCAAACGGTGGTGACCTGCCCATGCCGCCCACCACTGGCCAACCCACACCCGATCCTTACTTTACCCATTTCGATCCACACTATGAACACCAGAGCTACAAAGTAAGTCAAAAAGTAAGTGTTTTCCCATGCTTAGGCATTTTATTTACCAAAACAAAATAAATTCTAAAAAAAGGAAGCCCAACAGCGCCTCGAGGAATCGCACCGTGAAAAGGTCACACGTGTCATGAAGGACTGGTCCGATTTGGAGGAGAAATATCAAGATATGCGTTTGGCTGACCCCAAGGCCGCACAAAGCTTCAAACAACGGATGACTGCACGATTCCAGGTAAGAGGCAAAAGGCCACGCCCTCCTTTGAATGTTCATTTCGTAAAGCTTTACACTTTGGTTGCTTCTTATTAGTTCATCCCACATTCCCCGACCAAAACTAACCAAACAATCTTCCGCGTTAAGAGTTTTCATTTTCTCATGCGATATCCTTGATTCAACACATTCACAACGTATCCTGTCGACTTGATTAACCTTTCAGTTCGATTAATATTTTTTCGATTAGTATTCTTGATTATCATTATCGTTATGTTAATTTATGTTTACTGTTGTCGTTGTCGTTGTCATCATCGCCGCTGTATCGTTGTTGTAAACGTTATCATTATCCTTTCTTATCCTTATCGTCATTATTTTGCTGTCGTCGTCGTCATCGCTATCGTTGTTGTCTTTCATTATTACTTTACTTTATGTGTTTTAGTTGTAGTTGTGCATTATAATGGGAGCGAAAGAATCATCAGATATGACGCTTTTTGTTTGTAGAGTACTATGGTGATAAACAACACTTGTACACACACACACACACACACACAAACACATTCATACACATCTCTATAGCCATACACTAATACACAAGTACACATGTCTACAGTAAACAAACAGAGCTACAAACTCAAACATACATACATACATACGTATACCAACATAATTTAAATCATATTGAGATTGTTATTGCTGATATTGATATTGGTAATGGAACATGCGTACATAAAGCGTTATAACCTTAATAACCTAACGAAAAGCTGTAATAAATTGGCCAAAATAATCTGATTATTTGAAAATTGATTTTTTTTCTCAAAGCTTTGTTGCTTTTATATAATACAAATATACTTAATATATAATAATAAACTTAACGTATGCCTATAGTAATTTAGTTAGCTAACTTGCGTCTAAAGCCAGCAAATACCAGAAGATACTAACACGATAAAGATATGCGGATGCGGACAATTGTGGCATTTCCGTGTCCGCTATACAAAAAAAAGTTGGCAATTTGCTATGATTTGCAAAGCAAAAGACTGGAGAAGGTAAATGAGCCAAAAAGAAAAGCAATAGTTGCAAACGAGCAAAATGGCAAACTAGTTTAGAGATTCAAGTCAGATGAACTGACTTTCCTTAAGATCATTTAACGATCGGATCGACGTTCAAATTGATTAAAAAACAGTAAGCCAGCACAGAAATTTCAGTCAGGCCAACTAGCTTAAATATTCCGAAGCACCAGAAGGGGCGTTAGAAGCAAAGCAATAACTTGCTGAAGTCCTTCGCTTATAAATCATATAGGGAACATTAATTTCTCTCAAATAGGTCAATTTGTATGTGATGTTCATTTTCATTTGCAGAAATAAATTTACGAAATGCCTGATAAGTTCTGAATTATACTCAATTTAGTGCAATTGGATGAAAGATGTAACCCTAGAAATATAGGAGTAAAATTGGATGGCAGCTAACAGAGAGGTTAATTTTTGCAAGTTTTAACAAACATTATAATGCAATACAGTTAACAAACATTTAAATAACTGCAGTCCACGAATTATTGATTACTGCAGAAAAATTAACTTGCTACAAATAGGGTCAATTTGTATGAGAGGTGCTACAAACAGGATCAATTTGTGTGGGAGATGTCAGAAGAGGTGTGGCAAAACTGTCCATTTTCAATTTCAGATTTGTTTTTCTTTTTTTCAAATGCTCAATGCGTGACACATTTTACTGAATGTGGTGGAATAAAATGAAAGGACTTATATCTAGCAATATTTGTATGGGAGATATCGGAAAGTGTACCGAAATTGATTTTTTGAAAATCGATTAGTTTGTATGAAAGGTACCAGATGAGTTGAGTAGATTTGGAAACATATTAAGCTGATCCAATATTTAAGAAATTTACGGCAGTTACCCTATTTTCTAGCCAAACAAACAGATGGCGATCGCTTGATTCCTTCGGTAGAGATATACATATAAAAATACATGGAAGATAGATAGAAGAGAGTATTTCAGAAATCCTACCATGGAGGATTCAACAACCTAGCAAACAAAACTGGAAGTCATTCCAACAATAAAAACATTTTCCTCACTTTCGATAGCACGATATATACATATTTATCATTTCCAGAGAATCATTTTTATGTAGCTTCCAAATCTAAACAAACTTGGTAGTACTCTAAATTTGCTTAGATTCGACTGCCACGTAATAACATTCGATAAAGGCACTGTTTTAGGGTCTAATTTCGCTCTGAAAACTTTAATCCAAACTTTAGTCCTATTGGAAAATAAAAAACAAAAGCATTCTACTCGGTAAAGTTCACCGAATTTTGTCTATTGGGAACCATCGATTAAAATCTTTTAATAGAGAAGAACCTGTCAAAATTGTTCTGTTGGACAAAGGCAAACGAAGTTGTTCTACCGGTAAGAATCGATGGAAATTGTTTTTTAATACGAATCGAACGAAAGAGTTTTGTTGGGATGATTCAATTGAAATCATTCCATTGGGATGAGTCCAGCTTTATAATGGACCAAATTATTTTGTCGGAATATCAATCCCAAGAAATGAACTATGCCATTGGAAAGAATCGATCAGAACCGTTCCATTGGAAATAATCAGTAACAGTGATTATATTGTGAAGAACCTACCTATAATATTCTCATGGGAAACCGTTAACGAAATCGCTATTTTGGCAGGAATCAACCACAGCGGATTGTTGATAAAAAAGGGTCGAAATACCCTTTTAAGAAGAACCGAAACAATTATTCCGCCCGATAGAATAGACAAAAGAATCCACGTAAATCATTATATTGGAAAGGATCAATAGAAATCGTTCTGCCGGAAAGAATCGAGTGCAAACTTTATGTTCGGAAGAACTAATCGAAAGCTTTCTATAGGGAAGAATTGATCTGATGAATAAAATAGACTTACACTTTTTTTTTTTTTTGAAGAATCGTTCTTATTTGTTTTGTTTTTCGAAAGAAAGAATCGATATCGTTATCTTGAGAGGAATGAGCCAAAAATGTTCCCCGGGCAAGGATCAACAACAATCATTCAGTTGCAAAAATTGCCCGAAATTATTTTCTTGTTTTGGGTTCTGCATGAAGAAATTGATCAAAACCATTATCATGAGAAGAGTCAATCGAAATCTTCACACTGGGAATAATTGTGTTGAGAGAAAGAATCAGCCGAAATAGTTTTACTGGTATGAATCAAATGAAATCGTTCTACTGAAATGATTCTTTTTCGCAACGCAATTCTTCCCAGTGCAATGATTTCGATTGATTCTTCCCATTGTTAAGGTTTCGATATAACCGTTTCGCTAGGAGAAGTCGCACAAAGCGTTTTGACGACGAACAGTCGTTTTTTTGGTGAAAAAAATTGCTCAAGATGGCTTTTTGAGAATAGTCAAGAGTTCTAACGGTGCTAATAGAAACAATTTACCAGATTCATCATGCTGAAAAAAATCACCACAAAATGTTCTCTATGGAACAGAAATCGTTTTGTTAGCTAGAGTGGACCAAAATCGTTCCGTAGAGAAAAATTCACTGAAGTAGAATAATCGCGGTTGATATCATTTTGTTCAGAAAAATTGACCTAAATGTTTTTTAGGAAAAAAATCTTTTGTTGGAAGGATCAGTTGGGTGGAATAGATCGAAACCGTTCTAACGAAATGGTAAAAATATGTTTTGGGAAAATCTACCTTAAACTAATCTAATGGAAAGTATTGACCAAAATCGTTCGACGTATCGACATTTAGAAAGAATTGACCAGGACGGTACTTTTTTAAAGAATTGATCAAAATTCTCTTGCTGAAAAGAATAAATGCAAAGCTGTTCTATAAAAAAAAGATGTATTGAAATCTTTTTGTGAGGTCGAACAGACCAAATTGACCGTAATCATATGGTTGAACAAAATCGAATAAAATAGTTTTTCTGGAAAGAAGGAACCAACTTAAATTGTCTTACTGATTAGATTAGAGATTGCAGTGAAATTTTGCAGCTTTTAACCGATGATATCAATAAACTTAAGCACGCAGCATTTGCCAAATGTTAAAGACACTAATAATCGTCTTGCCACAGTGGTTTTTTCTGCCGCCCCCCTTTGGGCTAGTGAGTTGGAATGAGGCTAAAAAGAAAGTGCGTGTAAGCACAGTGAATGAGAGAAACTTCTCCCATATCTCATTCATGGGAAGCAAGAGAATTTGTGCTTTGTTTCTCTTCGGAATAATGAAGAGTCGTCAGTTATTCCGTCAATACTCTTTTTTGTGGTGTCGACTTACCCTGCACGATATCTACCTACTATCTCTGAAGAACTGTAGTTCTGTGGTGGTGTAGCCCAAGACATACCACTATCGTATCTTTCTTTGCATTGATTAAAGTACTACTTATATTGTCCGAGAACATGTTCTGGTTTTTGTTCTACCGTCGATGAGTTCTATTCGAGATTGTCCCAAAAGCAACAGGTTCCTTTCGGCATTAAACATTATATAAAACTATATATTACTTCAGAATAGAATTTTAGTTTTTCCTTTTCACTCGTAATATATGTAGAAAAAAATATGTTGTATAATTAGTTGTGGTATTACTTCCAATACACTGAATACCCCTATATTGAAGGCCTGAAAGAACGGGGACATGTGAAAACGGAATTTATTGTAGAACTAATGCTTGCCCTAGCGAACAGGTGGTGATCAACACTGGGCTCTAATTTCTTTAGGGACCTAAGAGATCTGTACGATATAAATATTGTCCAACTAAAGAGTTACTTGAGGCTTTCAGGATGGTTCAATGGGGGAAACTAGGGACATCCATATCTCCAGTTTCCGTGGAGTCTAAGTGAATCCGTCTATTCAGACTGCCACACTAGCCTAACCTGACCTAACCTAATGTTGCTGGAAATTAATTCCAAATAATTTTGTTTGGTCGTTAAATGTTCCTCACTAACTACTAATCAACTAATGATAGAACATGGCGAATAAGGCAATGAGGCTATGATGAACTGTAAATATACGAAAGGCCTTGCCTTGATATGATGGAATCACCGAATTGTGAATGTTTTCTGTTATTGTGTGACCTTAAACAAGGTTTCAGAGCCACGAATCATTTCCTATCTTAAAGTTCGCTGTGATGTAGAATACCTCTTCTCGCTGGTCACCAGCACTTAAAGCTATATATATATTATATATTCATATATATTCATCTTCGGTATGTGTCTCATCTATGCTCTTAAACTTCAATATTCCCTCACGTGCCATTTTTAGGTTCCTGTATAGGGTCAAGCTAATATGAAATCCTTCCAAACCCACTGATGATTCTCACTGTCACTTTGCACTTTTGCACCACTCACTTTGTCCCTTGCCACACTTTTGGGTTTCTCACCATCTTCACTTCTCCCAAACATACCAACCACGTTCACCACGCTCACATTCAGATCCTTCAAAGAATGAACCTTCACAGCCATAGCTCAGCATGCCGTTGTTAGCCCCAGCAAAGCTTTGCACTGTAGCGCCACTAGCTTTAGGTCAATTGCCTTGTAAATCATAGCAAACTAGACTAGATTAATTAATATATCTATAATACCATACTAACCAAAATCAACATCAGATCCTACATTAATCTACATTAGGGTGTAATGAAAAAGCTTTTTTTTTTGGAAAAAGGGGTGGGGCTCAATGATACTCATTTTAAATATGATTATAGGAATATTGAACTGTTTTCTGGAAGGGTATATTTTAGCCTCTAATAAATTTTGGCAAACAAAAGTTAGTTTTTAACGGGTCTCAACAACGACGAGTTTAAAGCTTTACACTGCCGCATCACTCACGGATTATTAATAATAGTAAATGTTCACAGTGTAAAACGAATTATATTCCAAAGCAAGCAGTGATTTAAGAATGATTTTCAAGTGGCTTTCGAGGCGGTCTTAAATTTTACAAAAACAAAATTATTTGAAATTTTGACAGCAAATATTTTACGCCGAAATTTTGAGATCATATTCTATATATGTTATATTTACCTCTAAAAATTACATTCAATTTTACATGAAAATCCTTTAAGAAATTAAATAGAAAAAGAGAGGGAATTTGAGAAAAATCAAAGGAAATGTTAGGCTTCTAATGAAGGTTTTAGTGTATTCTTAACACCCCCAATACAAAATAATGACAGAGTTATATCACGGGTTATTATTACTCTTAGGCAGAATCAATACCAACATTGAAGACTTCAAAAAATCTCGGTTTGATTTGAGTTTAAACAAATTGTTTTCAAATTGAGTGAAATAATTACCCAATTGAAAGAAAAATTACACAATTTATAGAAAATTTGAGATTTCAACCGAAATTCCAGAATTTCAGTAAAGACTATTATTTTGCTTCTTTTGTTCCTTGATTTTAACTCATTTTTATCCAATTTCTAGAGAATTTGCCAAAATTTAAAAAGAATTGTAAATTCCTTAAGAATTATCTTACAATTGATTGACCAAATAGTGTACGAATTTTAGTGGAATTTATGGGTAGTTATTAGACTTAAACAAAAGCACTCTAAGTAATAAAAACTCGAGTGAAATTTCAATTGATTGATTTGCGTTTACTTGTGCAATTTAAACAATTTTCATTTGAACTGATAGAGTTAACAACCTAATTTGAACTCACTATGGTAAAAGAAAGAAATTTGATATTTTGGAATAAATTTTTAGAATTTAAAATTCTGTTATCCAAAATAGTACAGGGCGTCCGTCGGGAAGGTATACTACTTTGATTTGCCGCCATTTTGGTAAACATTAGTTTTGACAGTTCATATTTGGCAGCTGCGAAGTAGAGATGTGGCAAATTTATTATGGAAAAGTATTCGATAAACCAACGTGTTTTAATTGTTAAAACCTTTTATCAAAATCAATCATCGATTACTGTGACGATGAGAAAGTTACGTAAAATTTTTGGGAGAAACAACGTACTAACAAGACGCAGTATTTATTGTGTAGTGAATGATTTCGAAGAAAGAGGGTCTATAGCTTACAGCAACTGCGAGACCTCTTTCCACAACAAGTTATTTCAAAAAATGGTGATGTTGATTGGCCTCCACGGTCGCCTGATTTGACTGCTCCGGACTTCTTTTTGTGGTGATATCTGAAAAGCAAGGTTTATGCAAACAAACCAGAAACGCTTGAGCAACTCAAACAAAATATTCGTGATGAAATTAATGAAATACCGCGTGAAATGTGCGAGAATGTAATGAAAAATGTGCTGAAAAGTGCTCGCATTTGTGAAGCTAACAGAGACGGACATTTATCTGATACCGTATTCCATACATAATTGCCGACATTAAATAAAACAATTGTCAATATAAGATCCGTTCTCTTTCATTTTATCAAAAATTGTAAACAAACAAAGTAGTACACCTTCCCGATGGACACCCTGTGTAACAATTCTGCTAACGATAGTTTTAAATGGAATCAGTTATCAATTTGTCTTCCGTTTTCTTTGTGCAACTTAGACAAGTTATCTATGAGCTGATTTTTTTAATTAAATTTTACTTGAATTATAGTATATATAGAATTCCTATTGAATGTCGCGTAATATCTTAAATAACACATTCCACAAAAAAAAGAACGGGAAATTAATCAATAAAACACAAAATATATGCCAACGAGAAAGTCAAGCATCAATGCCTTTTCAAACGCATTTTACGGAAAAGACTTTAGTTCTCACTGCGATCTCCCTTTTATGTCGTCAATCGATCGAAAACTGGTGCCTCGACGTCAATTTTGGAAAGATAAAAAGTCAACCGGAGACATATCAGGTGCATACAGTGATGGTTCGATAATAACTAACGATGATAACTGTTAAGATTTCAGAAAATCGGCCACAATGAGAACGTCGTGAGATGGTGCGTTATTGTAATGCAAATTCTAGGAGTTTTATTTTCTCTTTCCACAAATTTGACCGTTTTCGACGAATGTGCTGTCTCAAACGCCTCATAACGCTCAAATAATATTCTTTATTTACCGTTTGACTTCTTAATAAAAATTTCGAGTGCACAACGCTGCGACAATCAAAGAAAACATTTACCATTACCTTGACATTTGATCGCCTTTGATGTAGTTTTTTTCGACTTCATCAAGGCAACGTTTCGAAGGTTGTTGACTGTTTTGCACGTCAAATTCATAAACCCATGCCTTCCATCACAAGGTATATTGCATTTTATGAATGTGGAGTCGGGATTGACTCGTTCTAGTTTGAGTTTGAGTATTTTAAAGAAACCTCAGACCTGTCGCAACCAGTCACGCTACAACGCATTTAATATCCAAATAATCGTGTAAATAGATAAGAATTGATGCGTGAAGTTCAGTGACTTAAGTGATGATTTTCAGACTGCTTCTCGTTCACTTCATGAACGTGACATGTCTTCCATTACATCTCGCTTTCATTTGAATACTCGTACACTGTACCACTCATAAACACGCTTTGTTGATACAGTTGATTTACTATCATAAGCCTTCCCTAAATGTTCAAGGATTCGGCATACAAAAATTTATTGCAGTGCAAAGTTTAAGATAAATTTTCTATTCCACATTTTTATGCAATGGCAAAAATCACAAAAAACACTTGAGGTAAACTGAAAAAATCAAGCACTGTAAACCAACTGCTCCTCAGTATAGCACACAGTTGTGCCATCTTGGCGACAGTTTTGATAATCCTTTTAAGCGAGATTTAAAGCTTAGTTCCCCGTATTTTTTTCCAGTTTTGACAGAATGTGTATCGTTTATATCTATTAATACAATGACTTTGTTGCCCAATATGAAAATAATTTGCGAAAATGTAGTGAAAATTTGAAGTTTCCGACAAATTATAGCAAATGCTCTTTTTTATTTAAAACAAAATTTGCAGAAAATTTAAAATTTTTTGAGAATTTTTCAGTTTTTAACATAGTTTTAATCATGAAAAACAAATAGATTCAATCTTAACGGCAGAACTTCTTACAAAACTTCAATTCGATTTGAATTTTCTGATGTAAAATCCAATAAATTCACAAAGAACTCGCAAAAAATCTTAAATTCCCAAAAACCTAATTTTAAACAAAATATGTTAACTTGATTGTTTTTTTTTTTTTTTTTTTTATTTTTCAGTACATTTCTAGGATTGTAATGTAAAATCCTGTAAGAATTCCACTTTTGGTTAGGGATAACCCAAAAAATAGAAAAAATAGAAAATAGAAATTTCTAAAAATCACAATTTGAATTGTGTTTTCCAGCAAAATGTAGGCATATTTTCTTTGCATTGAGTGAACTAGCCTAAACTTAATTAAACTTACTCTAAAAGGGTTACGAAAATATTTAAATTTTAGTTCTTTTTCAATATGAGTAGGAATTCCACTGTATTTTTTATTATTAGATTTGGAAAAAAATAGTTTTAGCAACGAAATTTTGAAAAACAATCACGGAACTTAAATAGTATCAATCTTGCGAATATTAATTTTCGAAAATTCTCTTCGATTGCTGCTTTAGCTATTTGAATAAAGTTTCTCTACTAAAAATATTAATGGGATTTCATGTAAAATTGAACAAATTTAGAAAATAAGCTTAAACAGGATATGAAAATTCTATTGTCCAAAATTTTACAAATATTTTTTCTAATACGAGTACATCCTTAACTCACAAAAATATCATTCTTTGACCAAAATAATACCGAATACCGATTAATTTTTAATACAAAATTCATTAGAATTCTGTTTTATGTAAGTTCACCTTCCATAAACAAAGTTTATTATATATGAGCTTATAAAAGAACTCTAGAATGTATATAATTTGAGATCCACGGCCCTATTTGGAAATTCCAAAAATATAGTTCTTTTTTCCAATACACCCTAATCTTACACGTAGTTAAACGCTATTGAAACTCAAAAAGCATCACCCTCTAAAGTCATAACATAAATTCGATCAAATTTCAATTTCAAAAAAATCAAAAATTAAAACCAAAGCAAAACAAAAGTATGTCAAAATGTTTCTGATAGTCTTTCTCTCTTAAATGTGCAATATATCTTTATATGGGAATGTAATTTTAGACTTCTGTTCAGGCACTCGAAGAAGAAGGCAATGCCGAAAAGCATCAATTGGCCGCCATGCACCAGCAACGTGTCCTGGCCCACATCAACCAAAGGAAACGGGAAGCCATGACCTGCTACACTCAGGCCTTAACAGAGCAACCCCCCAACGTAAGTACCATATGTGGGATAGACCCACGAACTAGTGATGTAAAAGAGAAATTAGTTCCTCAGTCAACACCTAACAGAGGAATTTGACTTCATTTTTGATGGCATCAACAAATTCCAATTTTCATGTAGAAAATTGCTATGAAAATCGAATGGATGTGGAATAGAACAGGCTCTGAAAAGAAAAAATATACGTTTTTTGTACACGTTTCAAAAGCTTTTTGCCGTAAACCAGATCAAACTTCATTTTATGTTGCTGACTGTGGCTACTTAACTTTGTTACCCCACTCAATGTACATTAGATGGTCCAAGTGGGAGAACAAAATATAATATTTATTACCGGGTTACCAATAAAAATTGTTTATATTTTACAAAAATTGTATAGGCAGAAAAAGATATAAAATTTCTAGAGGCAAAACATACATTAAAGGCAAAGCAAGGACCTTTGTGAAAGTTCAGTTTCGTTTCAATTTAGATTTTGCAACTTTTTATACCGACTTAGATACCACATTTTTTAGAATATTCATATCGTTTTAAAAATATTATTTATTTTCCCAATTGAAAATTGCAGATCGGACACAATCAAAATATTGCATAAATCAAGATTCATATTTTGTGAGCTGCACACTATTGGCGGCTATTTCTAAAAGCCAAATGGCTTTTTGCCTATTTTTTTATTTTTTTTTTTTTTTTGATTTTGCGATTTAAGAAAATTTATTTCATTGTTTTTAATTTATTAAAGGCGCATCTTTGAGGTCAAAACTAAATGATGAGTTAAGGGATGGATTGATTTTGTCTTAGCGATTTTGTATTTTGCTTTTTTTTAATAAGATTCGATTATTTTCGCGGTTGGGAGCTCCGTTTCTGAGGTATGGACGCATTTGTGTTCTAGCGATTTTATTTTAGCTATTTAAAAACTTTGTGGTTATTTGGTTGAATGTATTCTTTTGGAGCCAAAAATGTGACATTTTTTACAATTAAATCCTCTATTTTCGAAGTACAAAGATTGTAACTTAGCGATTACTTGTTGAATATTTGTGGTGCCATATGAGCAATTACAAGTGTCTATAAATGCCTTTACGTAATTATTAAAGACAACGCATATGTCCTGTGTATATTTCGCAGGGACTTCTACATTTTGTAATGAATATCAGATTGTTACTGGGTTATCTGGTACTCCATTTTTAAGAGATCAATATGAACATATATGCTAAAGTTACTTTTCTATGCAAAAGATATTTTTTCGCCTCCCAAGGACATTGCAGAAACTCGTATCCTTCACACCATGAAAATTATCAAAAAAGTCACCAAATGAAAGAATTAGTATAATAATAAGTATCAACATCTTGAACATAGAGTGTTCATTCGAGAAAATTACTAACTTTTCGCTCTCTAATTGACTTATGAAACGTTCATTCCATCACATGGGAAATGCACTTAATAAAAATCAATTCAATGCAAAAGTGTCTACGTCGCTAAACCAAAATCTTTCAATTGCAAAATTTAACAAAATATATATAAATATATATATTTAGAAGAAGAAAAAAAGATACTACAAACAAAACTGTCTTTTGGTACCCCTGTAGACCTGCAAGAAGATAAACCCAAAAGTAACCAAATAAAAAATCACGAAAATATAAAATTGTTCATACTTCCGATACGGGGCGTCTGATAGCGAAAATAAGCAAATGCAGAGTTCAATGACAAAAGCAAATAACTTTCAGGTATTAAAAGTAACATCAGTCACACGACTCTTGTATTTCCACTGCAGGAGTAAGCGCTCGAAGTTACATTAACTTCGCGCTAATGTGGTAATAAAATGGCTAACGCCATGGAGGTGGCTATCCAAAAAGTAAAGGCCAGAATTCAACAAAAATTACACGAGGCATTGTTTGCTTATGAAAAAATTTTGCGGCATTGCCAGCTTTATCTGTAATGATTCCGAAATTGAAACAGCTGATGCTTTTCCGTCATTTTCATTAATATATTTGTAGAATTGTTAAGTTGCCTTTTCTTTAATTACTATTTCATTTTCAAGTTTACAAATATATTATCGAACATATTGCGGTAAAAAAACATCCATTATTCCGGCTTTAGCATTAATAATCAACAAAAAAGAGGTTGGCGTTGCCATTTACGAAAACTTTCCTCGTGAAAGAACACACGAAAAATCTGGTGGAAAAATGTTGCTTCAAATTCCACTAGCATTTTTTTATATGGAGTTTCATCGTCAAAAGTTAGAACAATAGCAGCCTAAGGCAGAGATCAGTTGTCAAAAAATTTAGTTCTGCAATATGTAAAGAACAAAATGCCGGTGTATGATTAGAGTGCAAATCGAAAGACAATTTGGACCAGCGAATTTCTCTGCGAAAGCAAATGATGGTTTGGACGCGATACTCGTTTCCAATGAACAGGTTATAAAGATAAATCGATCCAGCACTACACTTACTTGAAGAACACTATTTATTTTTTTTTTTTTTTTCATTTGGAACATATTATCTGAATGGTCCAAAAAAAGTCATATAATGTTTCATCTACCGTTCCTCTATTTTGAAATTAATTGACTTGTTACATACCACAAGCATCCCAAAATAAGAAGGCCATAACATTATCAGTTGATTCTCACATTTGAAGTCACTTTGCATGGCATTCACCAGATCCTTACCATTCAATCGACTGTCAATTAAACTGCCACAAACGGCGCTACGAATCGGTAACACATTGAAGTGTTTATTTAACTGTTAACAAATGTGGTACCAAGCTGGAAGACATTAATCTCTTGCCTAAATTTCATACAATATTGTGAATCCACAACCTTTTCACATTATCGAGAATTTGTACAGAAATTTTTATGGTTTCGGGTGTAACCATATCTTTTCAACGTCCACTGGCTTCAGCTTAATTAATATCTATACGACCCAGTTTAAAATCAGCAATCCATCGATAAATTACTGTATTCAAAAAAAAAAAAGAGTCACCATAACACGTTTAATGCCTTTCCGAAGTTAATACGATATTTTTTCCATCAAAAGGCAATATTTGATCAACTCAAGAAATTCGTTTCTTTTTTTTTTTTTTGTCCACAAAAAAGCAGAAGTAACGTCACTTAAAATTTTCTAATTTGAACACAAATAATCAAAAATACATTAAATGTTGTATCATTTGCAGACTATGTTTTTTGAAAGAAAAATCGATTTTTTAATAGATCACATAGAGATATGAGAGTCCTGGAATTACAGTACGTATGTGAAAAATTCGTACAAGAAAATGAAGGAAAGTCTTTTGAGTAGCAAAATTTGTTACTTCAGCTTAAAACACAAAGTGACAAAGCGGACTAAGGATATTAAATAACCAAAAGTTATCGCTTTTTTTTTAATAAATCTCTTATCTCCCATTTCTCGCATTTCTCTCTCATTTCCCCCATCCAAATAGTAACACTCGTATATATCATATTATATTCTTCTAAAAGAAGAAATATAGAAATATAGTTAAATCAGAAAAGCACTCGAAGTTATGGTGTTCCTTGAATGACATATCATAGATGACATTAGATAGGTCATTAAGGTACCTATGCAGGACCCTCATATAATCAATTCTTATGGCGATTACATTCGAAAATTTTGCATCCAAACACTTTAAATAAAAAAGTAAATTATTGATTGAAACCTTATAATTGCAGTCAGATTTTCAAATTTGGTCGAACTTCAAGACTTTTGTGAAACGTTTTAATATATGCTTTCTTCATAAGCGCAATTCTCATATGACGATTTTCATAAGGAAAATATGTTCGTGAAGTGGAACTAGACATTGGACCGCAGAATTTATAGTGTGTTTATTGTTCCAAACTTCGAGCTCCTGGCAAGGGGTTCAAACGTGTGTTTGCCTCATGAACCTTATTCTCATATGGCGATCTACATAAGGCAACAAACCTCGTTAATGGAAAAAGGCAGCTTGAGATTAAAGCCAAAATCTTATTGGCTGACTTCCAAAGTTGTTCAAATGGCAATCCTTTGTGATGTGTGCTTTCTTCCTGAGCTCAGTCTTCATAAGGCGATCCTCCCATGACGTCAGGGCGTCCTATTTGAACAAGAGAACTAGTGATTAGAAACTAGAATTTGAGACCTGCTCTCAAACGTTTGCTTACCTCAGAAACTCAATTCTCATATGGCGACTTCTATATAGGGATTGTGTTCTAGAACATTTTGTTAGGGCACCTTATTTGAACAAAAGAACTAGAGATTACAATAAAACATGCGTTTGTTTTTCAAAAAATCTCAGACTTTAAATTCCTTGCGACCCGTTTTATTTGCGTTTTCATCATACACTCAATTCTTATGCAGCAATCGTGTTCGTGGACGTTATAACTTTAATTGAACCAAGAAGCCAGAGATTAAAACCTTAAAATTCTGATATTCATTTTAAGATATGCTTGCTTCCTCTTTAAAGTATTTGCCCACATATTCTTTCATAGGAGAGATTCGCTTTAAAATTTTCTTCTAAATTCCTCTTTTCGTTTTGTGGGCCACTCTAATGTTCTTTTATGTAAATTCAGAGAGAGAGAGAGACAGAGCAGGATTATATAGGCCAAATTGCAGATTTGGTTCTAATATTCCTTTGATTTTTCCAGGCTCATCATGTAGAAAAGTGCTTGCAGAAACTCTTGCGCGCCTTGCACAAAGATCGTGCCCATGCCTTGGCCCACTATCGTCACCTCTTGAACTCTGGCGGCGCTGGAGGCTTGGAGGCTGCAGCTTCCGAACGACCTCGTACCCTGGAACGTTTGATTGATATTGATCGCGCTGTCAACCAATCAATGACCATGCTCAAGCGCTATCCTGACTTGTCCAACAAGATCTCTCAGCTCATGAACGATTATATTTTGGCTTTGCGTAGCAAAGATGACATTCCCGGCTCCTCCTTGGGCATGAGCGAAGAAGCTGAAGCCGCCATTCTCGACAAATACCGTATTGAAATCGAACGCAAAGTGGCCGAAAAGGAACGTCTGCGCCTGGCTGAGAAGCAACGCAAAGAACAGAGAGCTGCCGAGCGTGAGAAGTTGCGAGAAGAGAAATTGCGTTTGGAAGCCAAAAAGGTCGACGATATGGTCAAGGCCGAACAAGATTCACAGGCATTCACCAGTGAGGAATCAAAGACCAGCAAAGATGAGTCCATGGTAGATCCCACAAAAATGGCACACAGTGATAAGGACTCAGCAGCAGAGGAATATGTAGAAGCTACCCTCAGGTATTCTTCCGTCTACTACCGTAAATCATCACTTGTTTCACATTTTTAATAATCTTTCTTTCACCTTTAGCACAAAAACCCAAACCATCCTGCCTACCGTGGATGATGAGGCCGTTCAGCGTGCTGTCGAAGATGTTGCTGCCGCTGTTGCCCACCAGGAGGCTGAGCCATCTGTCCAACATTTCATGTCACACGATTTGGGTCATCGCGAATCGGTATTCTATGTGCTCTCCGTGTATACGTATTTGTCTAAAACCTATCTTTTTTCCTTTACAGAGCTTCTCTCTGCGCAGAGAATTCTCTCATTCATCATCCGCGCATGCGAATAAGGAGGGACGCAACGTCTACTTCACATTGTCCTTTGCCGGCATTGCCCTCATGGCTGCCATCTTTGTAGGCATTGCTGTGGCCAAATGGAGAACAGCACGTTCGCCACATGCGCAAGGTTTTATTGAAGTTGATCAGGTGGGTGGAAAAGAGACCTTTCAAATTCCCCTTTTTCATGGAAACCGATGAGAGTTGCCCACTTTTTTTTTAAATATTGGATTGAGAGGAAAGTGCTGTAAATGTGCATTATGGAGGACTCTCTAGATTGGGTAGCAGAGAAAAATAATTTTCGAAATTGTGGAGTTCTCCGTGTCTAAATTTAAAGTAAATTTGGGGAAATTAGGACAACTCTGTGATAAGGTGATTTTGGGTCAAAGATCGCTGTTTTTATATATTTCTCTACGGATATGCCCAAAATCCATATTTTTACATGAATTTCCTCGAAAATTAGAGAATTCCTCTAATTAGATCTCATTATAAAATGTCAGAAATTCCACGTCCTGGATCCCCTTTCCTTAAGAACTAAAAGAACTAAAGAAATATTTAAATATCGAGAAAGTTTGAGAAAAATCCAACGGCTTGCATCGGTATTGATAAAAGTAGCCAGCTTTGAGATATGAGAAATTCGGTTTTTTTTTTGTTTAATGTATACGTGGAAAAAGTAATCGAATCCGTTAAAACTGAACTTGATTTGATAGATCTGCGCACTTCCAGTGGGATTTATTGCGATATCTGTATGTCAAAGTTTGACTATTTGAGGGGCCGAAATAAAAATAATTCTTCATATGTGTTGGAAACATAACCTGCATAAAATGGTTTGACACACATGTTTTCCAACATATTTTCAAAATCTGTTTGGGACCCAGTTCGAAATAAGACGCATTAAGCTGTGCTCATGGGAATCTGTACAAAAACCACTCGTATTATTAGCTCATCATCTTTCACGACTCATGAGTTATAGTCGATTATTCGCTACTCATTAGCTGCAGCCTTCTCTCATGTGCCAAAAGTGGTCAGCATAAGTGGTGGATATTACTCACTACTGTTGAGCCTGACAGCCACCGCTTATTTCTTACTTGCAATGAATCACGGGTGGCGGCTGCTGTTTCAGTTTGTGAGATGAGAGAGAAAATGCTACTCACGATTTACTCATGAAGTGTGAGTCATGCTCACAATCATCTCTTTCGGCTACGATTTATGTATCACTAATGAGTTGTGAAGAACTTTCCCAAAAGATGCTTTTGATATTTCTGTCCATATTTTGCTGGTAGTGAGACTCAAGACTCATGAGTCGTGAGTAGTGGGCTATAATTTTGAGACGCAGGCGGTGAACATGAGTCGCAAATACAAACCATTGGTAAACATGGTCATAAGAGCAGTGATTTTTCACATATCAATCTTAAAAGAAGCAGTTCAGTTGGTGGTAAAACATCGTTATCTTGGACATACAAAATGTTGACGGAATGTCAACAACGCGCTTATTACCGCACTTGAATGCAGCAAACGGGTCATTCTATTGCAAATTGGTCAATTTTTAAATTATTGTTATACTAGTTATTGCTGTACTAATTTTACACATATCTAGATTCAAAAAATCCGAGTAGTTCGCAACTTATAGAAATTTTTCAAAATAGCGATTTTTAAAAAATTATTTAATACC
Source organism: Philornis downsi (assembly GCA_019455685.1). Taxonomy (NCBI): domain Eukaryota; kingdom Metazoa; phylum Arthropoda; class Insecta; order Diptera; family Muscidae; genus Philornis; species Philornis downsi. The sequence continues at coordinate 1,833,229 of JAHXMU010000129.1, forward strand.
AATAAATATTGATGTAAGTACGAATATTTATGTTGCTATTATTGTTTGTGTCTTCAAGGCAAATGTTGTCGTTTAAATGCGATTTCAAAATTCCGCATATTTCAAGAGTTATAACAAATATCCATAATAGGGATATTTTGAAAATTCTTAACACCTCAAAACGAAAAATTATGATAAGCATGAGGTCGAAGTCTTTCAAGATGACCCAAATGCAAGGATTTACACTTTCAAGTATATGGTCGCTTATTTCTTCGGAAAAGACAGACATATCGCCACCGTAAAAATACCAAAATGCTGAGCGATCAACTAAGGGTGTTATCATTTCTGTAGTTACAAGGAAAAACGACTTAAATGGGGTTAAGACAAATTTAAGTTTGTTCATTATTATAGCAGTCCTTTTTTACACACATATCTACGTCATATCGACAGTCTAAAATTTAATGTAGTTCTCAAGTAATATCAATTTTTCAAAATGGCGGTTTTTGAAAAATTACGTCATATCACTAAATAAGAGTGTACTTTTTTTATTGTCATTGTTTACGTCCTTAAGGGGTCTGCTGTCATCTAAGCATGATTACAAAATTCTGCGTATTCCGAAAGTTATAGCGGATTTCTACAATAGTGATTTTAAGAAATAATCTTAATATCTCAAAACAATAAATTGATAGCTAAGTTGTTTTTTTTTTCCTATTAGCAGAGATCTGTTTGCAAGAATTCTTTGGAAAATTGAAGAAAGGCAGCCATCAATAATGGATCATTGTCTTCCACGACAATACAAGTTACTAACGATGGCTCAAACAAATAACTTTTTTTCACGTAAAACATCAAATATCAGCCTTGATTTAGTAATCAATGGCTGATTTTTATTTCTCTTGCATTTAAGATAAATCTACATCGACCATGTAGATGTTTTACGACGCTTGAAAAAGTGGTTGACACATTTAAAACACATTTTAGTTAAAAGCATTTAGTTATCTCATTAGGAATGGGAAAAGTGATTCGAATGTTGATACGAAAGCATGCAAAAATGTAATGATATTTATGAAGAGTATTTTGAAAAGAAACCAATGACAAACATTTTTTGTTTTATATTTGTTTATCTCGAAATACAAAAGATAAGTTTAGCGTTTTTGAGATTTTGATGTTTGCAAACATTCTTTACCAATTTTTTCACATTTTGGCAACTCTCTGTTGGCTTTTATGCCATTCAGTTTTGTATGTCAATTAGTCATGTTATTGTTAATATAATTTCATTTCATTTTCTTTATTTCAGAATGCCACCACCCATCATCCTGTGGTCCCTGAAGAGAAAATCGTGCCGAGTATGCAAATAAACGGCTACGAGAATCCCACTTACAAATATTTTGAAGTTAAAGAGTAAACTCATCATTTACCAACAGAATAACAAAACAAAACACATTTAATTATTGTATTAACAAACAGAACACAACAACAACAAAAATCCAAACAGCTACAGATTATTCAGATATAAAAATGGAAAATATAACAGATGAAACAGAACAATTTATAAGAAATTCCCCGTCCTGGATCCCCTTTCCTAAAGAACTAAAAGAACTAAAGAAATTTTTAAATACCGAAAAATCAACCATCAATTAACACTTGAAAACCAAGCAATTTCAGAATAATGTTCTAGACCTTGCCAAGCCCCGGCTCCAGCCCCCGAACCCCGTTTCAAACACAAACTCTCAGCCACAGCAGACACACTCAAACTTCAACTTCAAAACTAAGATTAAAATTGAAGCAGAGCAAATATTATTGAAAATCAACACAGAGATTTTCAATAAATTAAGAGAAATTCAAAAACAGAAAAAATATTTTCTTTTACTAACATTAAACGTCGTTCTTGTTTAGAGAGATACAAAAATAAAAAATAACAAAACAAAAAAGAAAAAGAATATTGATTGTCTGTAATGCAAAAACAATGATAAAAAGTCGTATAAACAAGAATTTAGCTGTAAGAAAGAAGTAAATGTAAAAGAACACAAAAACCAAAAACAAAACAAATATTAACAAACAAAACCTAACAACAAACAACAAACTTATTATTTCCTATATAAAACCGAGAAAAAAAAACATAAATAACTTGTAAGAAAATAAACAGAAGAAGCAAAAGAAGAAGAAGAAGAAACAACATTAAAAGAAAATGAGAAGGAAAGGAAGAAGGAGAAGGTGAAAAACGCTACTATGACATCACTCTTGATACTTGCAAACAAAAGTAATACAAACAATAATTACGATAATGGAGAGATTAGTAAAGGTAACATAATAACAACCAATACAAAAAATATTTAACTTAAACCCAGCTCCTTCAAACCAATCATCTCCCTCCCCAAAAAGAGATTGGAAAATCCCATAATCGGGCAAACTCCCCTTCCTCTCCAAACCTATCCGCACACACAAACTATTAAAGCCTACTTCGTAACTTCTAACTTTCTATTACTTCTTTTTCCCGTTGAACCATCTCCCCCTCACCCCTAACATCCCCCTAACAAACCACAAATACAACAAAAAAACACAAAAATAACGAGCAGCTTACTACTCAAAACGCTTTTTAAGCCATGAATGAGATTATATATTAAATACCCAGTTTACTACTCTAGAAATCAGAAAAAAAAACTAATTTAAACGGTTACCCGATTAACGCAAAAACTTCTTCGCCCCTAAGACGCATGGAGAAGTTCAAAGTTGCTAAACGAAAACAAAACAAAAAAAAAACGCTAAAACGAAAAAAGCTCTAACAAAAAATCAAAAATCTAATCGTGAGTAAAGAAAAACTAAATACATACTAGCTTCATTTCCTGCATTTCATTTTTCCATCGAATTAAATTTCCTTTTACCAAAAAATGTAAAATCAAGCAAAAAAAAGCGAATAAGTAAAAATAAATGTGAGAAAGCATAAACGAAATCATATCATTTCATTATTAAGTTTTAGTATTATGACCTGATTTCCTTGATAGTTTTGTTATAACTCATATAATTTAGCATATAAGTTGAAGATATTTTCCTGAAAAGTTACGGTAATGAGATCAGTAGAGAAATCGAAAAGCGACAAGCAAGAGTTGCCGAGTATATATATCCAAAATCTCCTCAACAGATGGCAATCAAAGATTGCAAACTGGTGATTACCCAATAGGAGTCTCTGAGCTCTGAGCTCAGAGCTCTCAATGAAATATCATCGATGTGCTCGATCGTTTCTTGAGATCGACATAGAGCCGACGATTTTATCGATGGATTCCCGAACAGGAACTTCATTGCAGTAAACGCATTATTTCACTTTGCGAATTTACAAATCTTCCGCTCATCAATATTTATTTTGCCTCTCTTTTGACTGGACAAAGTCTTAATAATTTCGTCTCACTTTTCAACTTTTCACATTGACTTGGAGAACATATAATTGTAAAAATTAGGAATTGTAGAAGTAGGAAAGGGCTACCAAAAGTAGAAAATTTGTAAATTCGTGGTCCTGACCTCTTTATCAGTACCATTTTGCACTTTGCAAAGTGATTCGGAATACTGCCCCGACTTTCATTGCAGTTTATTCTTCAATTAATCACAGCAATTTTAGATATTGATATTCCAATGTGGAATCCGTTTTATTAATATCTTTTCACTTGTCAATATTTATTTTTGCTCCGATTAATAAAAGAAATAGATTTAAAGTTAAAAAAAAATGTGTTGGAAATCATTTTTCACTTTGCAACTTTGCATACTGATTTTTAAATTATAATTTCCACCCGTACAAGACACCAAGACCATTCATTTCGACTTTTTGCAATTAATAGCTTTTAACACTTTTCTTAGTTAGCATATCGTTTATAATAGAAGGAAGAAATTTGAAAATTCAACTGCTTTTCTCTCTTGAAAGTATTTGCTCTAAGCCTGTAAGTAATCAGTTTTCAACAATCAACAATGTTAGGATCCTGGGACCTGTTTTAGTAAACACTTTACCATTTTGGACAGAATTTACCAGTTTGGATGCATGAAACTGTAATGATTCCATCTTTTTCAACCATAGTTTCACAAATCAAACACAAATTCAAAAGTGGTGACTTTTCATTATTTTGGCCTTTTGGCCAATTTACTACTTCTCACATTATACCAGCTGGCAAATTTAAATTAAAGTAGGAAGTTCGCAGATGCAACCATTCATATTTGGAGTTTTCCAAATTTAGAATTTTTTTTTAAGGCGATAAACCTTTCAATTTATAACAAAAGTATCAGATTTACAAAATCATTTATTCTGCAAAGTGATATGGATCTGTGGGTCTGATGTAGTAATAATTGTTCGCTTTGCTACTTTGCCTATTCTCCTAGCAATTTTTTATACAAGGCTTTTGAGCGCCATTTCATCAATATCTTCGCTTTTATCAATATTTGTCGTTTCTTTGAAACATAAAAATTTGCAAAGTTTAGAGTCTGGGGACTGTTTTAGCAAAAATGTTTTATTGTGCCGCTTTGCATATCGATTTTGAGAACATTATATTATAGCAGTTTCACTCCAGCTAATTTATTGTTGATTTTATCTATTTTGTTTTTTGAAAATATGAAAAAAGAAAATAGATAAAATCAAATGTCAAAAGTTAACAATATTTTGACTTTTTGCAAATTTGCTACTTTCCAAATTTTATCAAGTTTGGAATAGAAATATAAGCGATGGATTTGCAGGTGCATGGCCCTGGCTTCTGTGACAGTAATCGTTGTTCACTTTTCGAATTGATTTGGAGCCATACTCCTGTTGTAGTAACTACTTTTTACTTTGTCTCTTCTGTAGTTGATCATATCAATTTTTGATATAGAGATTTTAAGTCGCTTTTTCGATTCGTAAAAGAAACAAATTAAAGGTTAAAAATTTTCAAAGTTTTAGCACGCACTTTTCAGTATTCAATTTAACTTTTTGTTTCAGAAAGTATGCAATTGTAGATATTTCTCCCGATTTGCAAGTTTGGGTCTTATCTCAGTAAACGTTTTTCATTTCGAGAGATTTAAGCTTGCAAAATGAAAGGCGGATTTGTGTCGCAATAATTTTTGAATATTAAGACTTTTCAAATGTTATCACTTTGCAAATTCAAAAAATATATATGTTAAGATATAAAATATGTAATACATAAAACTTTTGATTTGGTGAGAAAGCTGTGAACCTGAACCCCCCATTTTTCAATCCCTTTGCAAATAAACAGCTTTTCCAATTGTCATTGTTTGCAAAGTATCCACACGTACACTTTTTTTAATGGTAAATATTAGAAGAATTTAATCTCCCAACAAAATCTTTAGCAAAACTGCATCCAAAAGTAAAGTTTTTGTGGGAATATTGAGCTCTTTAACTTTAGTCGAGATTTGACTATATCTAGATCTAGATCATATGGCCTGCTCAATGCAAATATCCAACAAAAGTTGCCATCCTAAGAGATATTTCTTTATAATATTAGTAAAACCGAGGCAAACAAATTTCATTTTAATTCAAATGCTCATTCTTCCAAACAACTACGCTGTCTTTAGATTTCCTACTGATTTCCCCACCTAAACAATAATAATTTTAACGTAAAATCCTAGTTTTAATACTTAACTTAACTTCTCTATTGTGTAAAATATCTAACTATACATACGTTCTCCCTTAACTGTTTTTCTTTGTTTAAACTAAGTTGTAATTTATTTATTGATGTTTGCAAAAAAAGAAAGAAAAAACAAAAAGTTAATACCATACAACTTTGCTGTGAAGGTTATTAATATTATCATTATCAACTAAACAAAATCGAAAAACAAAATTACAAACATTTATTGCAATTACATTACTCTACTCTATAATTTCTTGGATAATTTCCTTGAGAACTTCGCCATTGAAATACATAAATTTAAATTTTGTGGTAACCAAAAGTGAAATTTGCTTAATTTTCTCGTCATTCTAAAGAAAATGAAACAACAACAAAAAAACGCATTAAAATAACGACTTTTAAATACTATATGACAGCAACAACAACAACAAATTGTAAGCATAAATTTATAAACACACGATAAATAAAATTATATTTATAAATGCAAGTCGAAGAAGATAATGAAGAATTGAAACGCCAAAAACTTTTTTAATAAAATTAAATCGAAAATCAAACACATTTCATTTCAATTTTCATTGCAAAGAATTTTGGATTATTTTTCAAACACTAAAAAGAGAGCGTTCGCATATAAATTTGAGAATGAGAATTTTAAAAAGGTGTAAAAATAGAGACAGTTTCAAGTTAAAAATTAGAGTAAAAATTAAGAATTTTGAATTTGCAAGCTAAATGCCATATGTGGTAATTTTTCTTTTTTTATATGGCCTAAAGTGAAAAAGAATTGCCTAAGGCTCTTTCTTTCGAAAACCCATCTGAACAATTTTATCAGTTAATTCGATTCTAAACCTTTCCGTCATCGAAATGCTAAAGGCTGTTCTACACAAATCATTCATCATAGAATTACAAGCTTACAATCGGAATATCCAAAATAACAATAAATTATCCTTATTTTTTGCGAAAAAGCGTTTGTAAAAACTTGCCAAATATCATAAATCTGTTCACAAAGATTTTCCTAAAAGGAAGAAGATTTTAACAGATTTATGAATTGTTGCGGAAGAGGATTTGTGAATCACGATTATATACATTACCTTTATATACATGTATATATATATATATATATACATATATATAGATATATATATCTACCAGGAAAAAGGATGATTTTTAAAAGTGTTTCGAATTGTCCTTAATGTGATCTTTACCACTGATGATTCTGGTATTTTGAAGCTAAACGTTTTTCAAGTAATTTTCAACAACTATAAAGCTGCTTACTTTTGGAAGGTCCACAAGGGCTGAAAATCCCTTAAAATCCCTTCCCTTTTTCTTAATTTCCATAAAGACTATAGACACAATTTTATGAACGATGTTGAAAATATAACGAATTTGTTTTTAAAAAAGTATTCGTTATGAAAATAAGAAATAGGAAAATTTCGTTTGAATCACCAAAATATTCAAATTATAATTTGAGAAAACTTGGAGGCATGAAGGATTTTCCACACATATGGTAGTCGCTACAATTTGATTTAAAATTGCCAGTTGATGATGTGAATGGGATCAAAAAATTAAAATCTAGTAAACATTTTTAAATATATTCCTTACCTATGTAACCATAATAGTACACTCTGGCAGTTTCTTGTCAAGAAACAGATTATTTTCTCCAAATCGGTAGAAGATTCATTAGAATCTGGAAATTTTTTTGATTTAAAAGAGACCCATAATTTAAAATATGCTAAAAACTAACACATAATTTATATTACTGCTGGAGTCCTAACAACACGTTTTTGCAATTTGTAGACAAAGGAGAAAACATCCTCCCTGAGATGTTCTGAAATGCGAAAATTGATTCGATTCTGGTGTTGGTATTGTGTTTGGAATGGTACCAAGATTTTGAAATATTAAGAACTAAAAAATGTATTTATTTGCTCCTGTAGTATTGAGAACTAGCAACCTTTTCAAAATAGCGATTTTTAGAAACTCTTTGCAACACTTTTCAATTCTTATCAACAGCTCAGATGGAAAACCCAACCTTTCGAAAATATTTAATGCATTTTTTTGCGAGTGAAAAAAAATTCTCAGTTTTTGCAAAATAGCAATTTTTTGCAGCCCTCGAAAAAACCTGCTATATGAATTTTGCCCAATTAACTGATATTTAGATCGTTAATACTTTATTTGGACTAAAATAATGCAAGAAGTAGGAGCGTATCGGCAAATTTCAACAATCTAGCGAGCCTTATGTACTCATAAGTTCTTGTGCAGTTTTCAAAAAGGTTTTGTTTCAGTAAAAATTTTAAAGTTTTCACAAAATTTGTTATAAATTTTCATACCAATGAAAACTAGCGATTTTTTATTTATTGGCATAATTTTTTTTCAAAATATTTATTTCATTTTCAAAATAATTTAAAATTTTGTCATTATTTCATGTACGGTTTTCAAATAAATCATATTAAGGGGAAAATTTTTACCTTTCTCGAAATTTATAACGATTTTTTTGTCAAACTAAGTTGAAAGATTGTAGTTTTAAAATTAATTATGTTTATGTGAAAATTTTAACTATTTCTTATAGATTCTCACCCTCTAAAAGATATAGATTTTTTCTAAAAGATTTAAAAAACGTGATTTTTTCAAAATAACTTAATTTTGTCGAAAACTTCGTGTGCAATTTTCAAATGAATTATGAACGGGTGAAAATTTTAAATTTTTCACAACACTGTTTTAAAATTTCTTAGTAGTGGAAGGCAGAAATTTTTCAAAATAGCGATTTTTTCGAAACTAGATAAAATTGCCGATAATTCCATATTTAGTCTTCAGATGAAAGAAATTAAAATTCTTTTTAAAAGAGCAATTTTTTCAAAAATAATGATTTCTTGAAAATGGAAATTTCTTGAAAATAGCGATAGTTTTTTTAAGTATTTATAACGCTTTTGTCCTAATTTTGTTTTTTATAAATGATATGAATATTATTATTACATCATTTAGAAATAGAAAAGAATGGTGACATTTTACAATTTTTTTTTTGTAATTCATAGTAATCATAATTTCTATGTTGATGTTGCCTCTCAACACTTCGCAACTCCTTTCAATTTCCATTCTTCTCATCCCTTAATCTTGTAATCTTGTAGTTAACTGAAGCTTTTTATTCAAATTATCATTATCATTATTATTATTACTACTAATCTGATGATGCAAAAACTAAAAACCATAATTTAGCATAATTCATGTTGTATGGTCATTTAATTTTCTACAAAAAAGAAAAAAAATAAATTGCAAAAAAAAAATCCATTAAATCTAAAAATAGCAACAACCAGAACATCTATATATTAAAACTAGTCAAACAAACCAAATAAATGAAAAAAATTTCTAAAAACCAAAAAAAATATGCTTAAATCATCTAATCATTAAAAATTTATTAAACAAAGAAAAAACCCGAAAAAACAACCAGACATATTTATGTAAAACTTAGCATGAATGTAAGAGTAAAGAAGAAAACAAAAAAAAACAACAAGTAATTAAATAAAAAATGAATAAAATATAAATAAAAGAAAACTGAAAATGAATATGAAATGGAAGAAAAAAAGAAGATAAAAAACCCCGTCCTGCGTTAAACAAGAAAACAAAAACAAAATGAATAAATAAAACATAATAATAATGATAATAAAGTATAAATAATATTACTAAACTTTACACAAAAAATCGTAAAAAAAGAACGTATATTAACAAAATACCAACAAAAAAATATAAATGAAAAAAAAATCTTATCATTTCAATTAATTTCGATTACTTTTACATTATGTAAGTCATACACAAACAACAACAACAACAACAAAATATATATATATAAAATAAAAAAAATTAAACCAAAAAAATCTTATATATATATATAAATGTACTCAAGACAATTGTAATTGCAACAATAATTGTACGCTAAACAAAAAACCAAAAAAATATATTTAATAATTATAATAAAACCAAAAACAACATCCAAATCCAAACAACCAACCAACCAATCCCCAGAGACCGCAAAACCATTCCGCAATGTAAAATGTTTCAGCAAAATTTTACCCGATGCCACAGTGGACTCATTGAACCGGAATTACTTGAATTTGTTTCGTTTCCTTTTTCCCTACAAAAGCAAAGCAAGAAAAAAAACGACAATTAGTTATAACTTTCCCTCTCTCGATGATTCCCCCCGCCCCGCGCCCAAAACAACCCCAAAAAACTAAGTAAAACCAGATGACAAAAGTATTTGTGTTCTTCTTCTTTTGAAATATTTTGCATAAATATAAAAACCAAAAAACAACAAAAAAAACAAATTTGAAATTGTGTTTTTATTTCGTTTTCTTTCGAATTGGATGACATTTAAGGTAATTATTGAGAATAAACATATTTTAACAAATTGGTATTCATTTACTTACAACAAACACAAGACAAAAACCATCATTAAACTATAAACGAACAAAACACAAAAACTCATAATGACAAGAAATGAATGAATGAGAAAAACCAAAGCCACCGCACCTGCTTCATGTATTTACTCTTATAGCCTCTACTTATATATATATACACTTGTTCCCCCTCTCCCGAGCAACAAAGAAGAAAAAACGACACTTTTTTCCTCGCCTCTAAGCTTTCCCTCTATTAGAATTAAGCGATCTATCTAGCCCAGGTTAACTATTGAAATGAAATCCTTAAGAAAGTTATTAAAAGTATTTTACAGTTATGAAATTTATAAAGCAAAAATTCAGGGTTTTTCTAATAGATTTTTGCTTTAATTTTTATAGGATTTCACAAAGGAATTTTAAATTTTGCCTTTAATTTATTTTTTTATTAGTATAGCAGCAATAAAGTTGTTCAAGTTTTGCCTGATTTGTAAAAGGTTTGATAAAATAATTTATTTATTTAATAATATATATGTAATAATATATAATATATATTATATATATATATATATATATTTTATACATATTTTATATCTACATATTTTTTTACTGTTTAATTTATAATTTATTTATTATTATTTAATTTATTGGTACTTAGTTTGTGCTGTATCTAGAATAGTTCAAATAATATACGGTTTACAATAATTTAAAAAAATATATATATTATTTTATTAGATATTTGTTATATCGTCATTAAAAATTTATTTTTTATATCGGCATTTTTATTAGTTATTTCCCTTACTATTGTGCCTAGAATATTAAGTTAGATTGTTACCATGCATCGATTGTGGCAGTTTCTTCTAATAGATTATGGACAGATATAATAGTTGTCAACACTCGGAGCTTAAATACAACCAAAGCTTGAATAAATTAACCAAAGAATTATCGAAAAATTCATATATAATATTTGCGTTAACAAGGAAAAGTGCCAACTGCCAACCGATGGTTTTGAGATGTTAAGTATTTTTCAAAAAATCGCTTTTCTGGAAAATTGTTATAACTTTTGAAATATGCAAAATTTTGTAATTGCGCCTAAGGACATAAGCAGTCGTCTTAAGGACATAAGCAATAATAAAGAAAAAACATATTCTCTCATATATTAATATTTAGAGATATGACGTAATTTTTCCAAAATTTGCCATCTTGAAAATTTGCTATTACTTGTGAACGACGTCCAATTTTAAGCTGGATATTGGATACAAATATGTGTCTAAATAAAAACAACTATAATATGGTGTTGAACTGTTTTCAATTACAATGAATTATGAATTTAAAAATGAAATATTTATAAACTAGAAGAAATAAGTTCCCATTTTTATGAATTCTCGATTTGATGGAAACCCTTTATGTATGTTCTTGCGACAAAATAAAGCTCTTATCTGGCTACATAAAGAGTTTCCAATCTTCCTATTACTGTTATGCTGAATAACAACTGATGTCTAACTCACGTTACTTGCTACAACGCATCATGAGTTTCTACCTATTTTTTTGAACAACCTTTGAGTCGAGTAAGAACTCTTGAACTGGAATAAAATCGGATTACAAATATTAACATTATAATATAATATTTGTCTTTTATTTTTGGTTCGCGAGCGTTGCATTATAATTCCGCAGACTTTGAGCAAGTACAGTCCATTACCACATATATAACAATTTGAAAGGGAATTATACGTATGAAATAAACTCGATTATTAAATATTTTATGTCGACTTTGCAGAGACGCATTTTTACACCTTATCTCCATTGTCAAAATTCTTGCGGGTCAAAATTTATAGCAATTCTTCAAAATAGAAATTTTTTGAAAAATTTATATTTACAATACTTAAGAAAACGAATAACTTATGTCAATTTGAGAAAAAAAAACGGGTTCAATGGTCAATAATTTATCCATTTTCCGTTTCAAAAGTAAAGTTAAAAAGAACACACATAAAGCTATTATGTTGGAGAAACTTTTATTTCATTATTGAGTGAATTATTGAATCATTTTGAGGTAGTTTTCGACCAATTTTCGCACATTTCGGGCAGTTTGTTGTGAATTATCCGTGTAAATACCGTCTTTGTCGTAACTCCACGAAAAAAGTCTAACGGTGTCATAGTTTTCTGGAAATTTTCATGCAGCAAAGCCAAAATCGATCGTGTTGAATCACATTTTAATCACCACTTTTGTACTAAATTTTAACTATTTTTACGCGTTCTTTGGTTATCAAACGATCCATATTCGTAAGTGGCAAATATTTAACAGCAGATGACAGATATTTAACAGCTGACACCCTTGCCAGACCGGTGGTTTTTAAGCCACTAAATGGATAAATGACATTATGGTCTTTGTAGAGAAGTATATTTACTTTTTATCTCCATTGCAAAAATCATTGGGGATTTTGATGACAATTTGTCGAAACAGTGACTTTTTTAGAAAATTTTGCTTTAAAACTGTACACTGATATAAGCTGGCATAATTTTTTTTAACTTTTTATAGCGACTTAGGATGTACGTCGTTGTAAATATCGCAGTGAATTTCATAAATTGCAAACAAATTCTATAATATCGGTTTTCATAAACAACGCTTAAAATTGTTCTTATCACGATAAAGTGAAATTCCGTTTATTTCTATACTTATAACAAATTTCATCTAATTTTCCATTTTAAATAACGCCATGAGAACATGAACATATTTCTATTACGAATTTTAGGTAACCGCGGCTTTCATAATGCCTACCATATGGTTTTGTTTACAACTCCACAGGCCATGAACTTTAATCTCCGAATCATGATTTTAATTCTTTCTTCTTCTGTTGCAATTAACTTTTCAGATCAAATCAAACCTTAGAAATATATAAATGTAGACAGACAAAGTGAAAGGCTTCCCGTGAAATTTTCAGAGTTTAAAAGTTAAAATAAAAAAAATTTCCAGTTTACTAAAAAAAAAACTTTATAATAAGCTTTACAATTTACGTGCCTTGAAATACAAATTAAAACATTGTTTTGCCAGGCCCTTCACATATAGAAAATTGCCTTGGTAATCAATTTTCATATAGAAAAGTCTTCTAATAGACACCTTTCATACAAAATGGTATTCTCATTCAGATATAACAGCGTCTTCCTACATTTGTAGGTACCTTCTATAAAGAAAGTATCTTGATAGACACTTTGTAGACACTTTTCATATAGAAAAGTGCCTTAATAGACAATTTTCTTATAGAAAATAGTCATTGAAGCAGATTTTCATATAGAAAAGTTTCATGGAAGTGCTTTTCCTAAATAAAAGTGTCATTGAAGTCAATTTTCACATAGAAAAATGTCATGGAACCCCCTTTTCATACAGAAAATATAATGGTGTGCACTTTTGATAATAAAAGTCATCTTCCATATAGAAAAGCGACTTAGGAGGCACCTTTCATATATAAATTTGTCTTGAAAAAATATCATAAAGGACACTTCCATAGAGAAAAGCTCTTGGTATTTAGAATTGTGATTCGTATAAAGAAATATGATGAATAAAAGTTTTCGTATGTAAAAATGTAGTAGTCAATTTTGGTATAGAAAAGAAAATTCTCACGTAGAGAAGATTATTCGAAGGTAGGTTCTGAAAAGGTTCTGTTAAGGCAGTTCCTGTCTGAACTGTAGTGGAAGAGACATCGCATATAGGAAAATAAATTTTGGTACACATTTCATATTGGAAATTTTGTTAATGGACTTTCAAATTGAATAGAACATTGGCAGCCAGTTCTTACAGTTTCAGTCAGTCAGTTCTGCACAGTTTCTTTTACAGAAAAATGTCATGGAATACGATCTTCACACAGAAATGTGTCGTGAAAAACATTTTCCATATAGAAATATGGAAATATAGAAATATTGGAAAGTTCCATGGAAGATACCTTCCGAAAAGAAAGGTGTCATGGAAAATACTTTCCCTGAGGAAAAATTTCATTAAAGTTAAAAAAGTTATCATTGAAATTCTCATATATAAAAGTATCATGGTAGTATCAAACATTCCTCATATTGAAAAATATCTTGAAATACACTTTTCAAATAGAAATATATATTTGGAAAATTCCTTCGGGAAAAAATGTATCGTGGAAGATACTTCTAATATAGAAATCATTTTTGGAAACAATTTTTCATGTTGAAAAAAAAACTAAAATTCACTTTTCATGTAGGAAATCTGGTTGGAAGGAACACTTAACACAGTAAATTATATTAAAAGGTGCTCTATATATAAAAAAATATCGTGATATATAGTTTTAATGTACAAAAATGCCTCAGTAGACACTTCTTACAAAGAAAATCCTCAAAATAAACATTTTTATACAGAAAAATCCTTTGGTGGACACTCTTCAAATAGGATAAGTCTTTTGATACACACTTCTCACATTGAAAATTTACTTGTTAGATGTTTTCCATATTGAAAAGCCTCTCGTAGATACTCATCTTGTAAAAAAGTCCACAGGAACACTTTTTGTATAGAATACTTTTCTGATAGACTCTTCTCATCTCATAAGTGATATGTATGACTGTTATCTAAAGCACTATTTATGTAGAACAGTGTCTTGATAGACTATTTTGATGTACAAAAGTGTATTAGTAGACGCTTTTCACATGGGATTTTGGTAGACACTTTTCATACTTTTAATTTTATTAAGAGAGTTTGTCGCCTCTGTTTGCTTCAAGATAATTACAAATGATGATGGATCTATATTTTTTGGAGCATTTTTGGTCGCTAAGTGAATATACTCTTCTAATATAATGAATATCATATTCGCCGAAAGCCACAAGAAGAACAATTGCAAGATTTCTATGCCAATTATCATGCTTCTTGTAAAAGCCTCATAACAATTTAACAGATTAAAAAAAAAGGTCAGTAATATACCAAATTGGGTGGGACACTGCGTAAATTTCGGACTTTGAAAACGTTACTTCGCTATATATCAAACCAGCAAAATAAAATGAAAGTCATTCAAAAACAATCACATTTTCACCACTTCTAAAGATGCAAGCCATGCACATTTATCACTTCCAATGAAGCAGTTGTGAACCATTTCCGAAACCGCCTTAGTGAAGTGCTTAAAGAATAAGTTTTATTTTCATTTATGATTCCATGCAATTAAAGCAAAATATGTTCGAATGAAATACTCCAAAAACTATTTTTTAAAGAATATAAAATGCTCTGAAGAATTAATTTTCCGTAGCCGGCTTACAGAAGCTTTGAATGTTTTTGGGCAAAAAATTATTTACCCTCCCTTATAATGCTAAGTTTGTCATTCTATTTTGTAAAGACTACAAACACTCAGGAAACCAAATAAAGCATATACATTTTTATGTCCAGTTTTTTAAGAAATTGACTTTTAATATAAATATAATCACAATGAAAATAATATAGTAAAAAATCTACTTTCAATCAATATTCAATTAATATAAAGAGAAGAGACATTATAGAATAATCGATCCCTCATATAACAATCCTATGTTAATATCATTAGTGATTACGCAATTTTTCACCACAACTTATGATGAATACTCGTTTCTTTGGATGCACTTGTTTTGCTGGGAAGATGTATAGTCACTGGGTGATCATGAAATCAAAATTTCAGTAAGCTACCATCCGCCTCATGTTTTCCTCCACCATCAGTTGACAATTCTTTACGTGTCTTAGAAGATGCCTTTCTAACCACTATTTTTTTCTTTTATCCCCTTTATCATATTGTATTGGAAAAAAGGGAAAAAAAAACATCAGGCGCCTACTTGTCTATTCCTATTTTTAACTACTCATTTTACCTTATAGTGTAGGTATTTTGTCCAATTAAAAGTAAAGTAAAGTAAAATTTTTTGTACTCATAATTGCAAAATTTCGTTGGCACCCTTTCTCTACAATATAGAATATTTTTCGAACTATATTGGCCATGGGTGTGTATCATTTAAGACGGTTTTAAGAAATGAATGGTTTCATTGCCAAAGTTTCAAGAAAAGGAAAAAGATAAGTACGCGATTTTTACAACAAATTTTTAAGTCAACTTTCAAGGTTTACTATGAGAAGACAGTTGAAAATGCCTTGCAAGCGACAATATTGGCAATCAAGCAGTATTTTCGCCTATACTACAAAAGGAGTTAGCGGCCAAAAATAAACAAAACTTTTACTGAATAAGTGAATAATTATTCACAACACACCCAAACCCACACGCAATTTATTCAAGTAGTGTTAAGTTCCTCTATAAATCACCCGAAAATTTAATACCAGTAGGCTTAGCAGCTTCGAAAATCCATAATTATTACAATGTAATTTACCAGAATCACAAAAATGGCTATGAATGCATGGGTCGTGACTTACCTATAGAGGACCAGAAACGTTTCAAGTAAGGAAATTCAAGGTAAATAAAATTATGTGATGATTTCAAATCTCTAGTTTGCTCCACAATCATAAAACATTTTGGTCCTCAAAGAACAGTAAAACGTGAAATGGAAGGGAATTTTGAGAACAATTTTAAGTTAATTTTTTGTAAGTTTCAAATAAAAGATGTCTAGAATTCCCAAAAAAATAAACAAATCCCCTAAACCTACCTAGCAAGAAAGTGAATATTAAAATGAAAGAATATTATATGAGGATACAAAATGCTCTTTTTATATATTTGCACCTTTGGGCCATTTTAGAGACTCAAGACTACCCTCTTTAAAAGAAACACAATATTCAAACCCCCTTTTTATTATTAATTTGGAAGCCACCTTATGCCGAGGCATTGTCTTCAACCAAACATATTACACCACGAGTGTAGGTACATAAACGAAGAGAAATTTTCTGAAATTCCAAATAGGCTAATATAACCTCAAACGCAATCAAAGTGTTCTCTGGCCGAAAAATGAAGCAAACAAAATATTGTCAATACGCTTTAGAAGGTAATATAAATATCGGCAGAACACACAAAGTACGGATAAAGTATTTTGTCAAACACTCGGCAGACTGTAGCTCAAAGCACTGGCAAAACGTTGACCAAACGAGCAATAAGCAAAAGAAACCTAAGTTGCAGAAGCTTTCAGTAGACTTGGCGATTACACGATTACTAGCAGTGTCCGTCAGTGCATTAAGGTGACCACTGCTCAGGGAAAGATATATGGCTGCACCGGGCTAAACCATACGATCAAATACTTGATAGTAGCTGGAATTAGTCACCATACCACAGTCGTTCACAACTGCTAGAAAGTGTTCATTTACAACATGATAAAATGCATATGCTACTCCTTGGGATTATCAAATTTCTGCTTCTAAAATTTATTTTAAAAATGTTCACTAATTATATATCTTAAACTAGTACTTCTATTTAACAATGAGTTATATAAATATTTTTGAGCATATTACAATCAAATTTTAGAGGAAAAATGTTGACTTAATCAAGGACCGTTAGCGAAATGGCATTAAATGGGATGGGAGTTTTGAATTGTTTCAGTTTCTAGTCGAAACTATATATTATTTCGAATGTAATTCCGACAACCGAATCCAAATTGTTTTCTATTTTAAATTATGTTGATCCCAGTTCATTATCCGACACAAAAACTTTTAAGAATTGTTATTCTGTTTCACTTTATAAAACGATCCGTTTGTTTCTAATTACAAATTTTCGATTCGAAAAAAACAAACATAATTTTGAAAGCCCAAAACATATAAAATTCAGAAAATGATCTCGAATGAAGATAGATATATTGAATCAAAATACCTCATTACATTTCAGGTAACAAGAAATCGAAAATATTTCAGATTATAGTTCTGAATCAAACCAAGGAATCAAAACTACAACACATATTAATTCACTTCGTGATGTTGAATCAAAATGTCTACTCTATTAGGTTTTTGGTAGAGAACCTGAAATAAAGTAAGCATCTGATATACGTAAGGAACGAATCGAAACGTGAAGGGAAAGTTAGTTAGTTACAATATCAAAATCGGAATGGAAATGAACTTTTGTAAATATCTCTAGCTCCAATACTTACTTACTTACTTACTTACATGGCAACTTGAATAGAAATTATTAGCTCTTATGCATCGCGCGCAGAAAAGAATTCAAGAAGCATAGCTCTTCTACGTCCCTTTTCTAATTTGTCACACAAAGTTTTGATAGTGTTGAAGAAGCCCACTGCTTACAACGGAATTTTGCTCGTCGTCTACTGGGCCACCCAGTTTAATGGCGTTTCGGTCCACTCGCACAATACAACCCAGCCAACTTTATTGCTGAATTTTGACTCATAGGACACTGAAGCAGCAGCAATACGGTGATTCACTTATATTGCTATTCGTCGATAGCCGACTTTGTCACTAAATTACCGACTTTGTCGTTATTTGCTTTACTGACAGTATAGTCGTGATAAATGAAATCAAACAACACTCCATAATTTTGGTTGTCAAAGTACATGCAGCGGTGTATACGAGCAGGCCTCTTTCCCATTGAGACTAGAACTATATAGTGACCCAGTTTACAGTCAAGACGACTTTTGTCCAAGCATATGGCATAAATTGGTAGTCCTCATAAAGCTTGAGAAGATTGTAGTAATACGTTGCAATTTTCAGTCAATGATTGACATTATCATCATCAGCGCTGGTTTTTCGCACTATTATCTTCTTAAGTGTGTTGAGGAGATAGCAAGGTAAACTGTCACCCTGTCTACGACCTCATTTGCCATCAGTTAGTGAGATCTTTGCACATCTTCAGTGGAAACTTCATATTAGCTAGTGTTTTTCTGTAGAAACGTAACAACTTAGCAGGTACACCGAACAGTGAAAATATCTACCCAGTTCTCGAATTACCAAATCTAAAGCTATACTGATGAGATCAGTTCGAATAGAACAATCTTAGTCCTTTCACGCAACACATTGGACATGACCTTTTACGTGATGGGTATTTCAGGATACAATATGATTACATTCCAAGCATAGGGCATTAATTGGTTTAACCAAATCATGCTGATGGATATTCAGTATCAGCGCATCGTTTTCCCTGACGATAAACCATCGACTCTTCCAGTTTTGCTGTTCCTAACCAGTGATATTACTATCCTGACCTCATGTTAAATAAATCAATAAATGAAAAAAAATCGTCAAAATATATAAAGGACTACATCTCCGTAACGGAGCTCCCAACCGCAAAGTAACTAAATTTTTAAATATTCTAAGGTATTTGGAAGAAGTTATGCCCACCACTTCAAAAAACCGTCAAATGAAAAAAAAATCGCTAAAATACAAATATGTCAATGTCTCGAGAATCGAGGTTTTGGCCACAAAAATAACCAAATGCTGACGCAAAAGAAGTGTATTTTCTTGTTTGTCTTCGAAATAGAACACATTTTTTTAAATAATTAAATTCAAAAAATCGCCAAAAGAAAATGTAACAATATCTTGGAAATGGAGCATTGAAACCAAGAAATTTGTAAAGGAAAAAAAGAAAATTATAAAAACAAAATTATAAATATTCAAACGATTTTTGAATTTTTCTAATTTTTTTTGTCATTTTTCAGCCACAACAGGCCAGAGGGAAGTAAATTTCCGAATGGCACCATAAAGGTTTAAGTGTAACAATTAAAAAATATTAATCTATGTTAAAGACAGATGGCAAAAAATAATTGTTTTGAACTGAAATGAAGCTAATTTTCCTTAGGAAACACAAAAATATGGATACTTCCGTGATTGGACACTTCACCCCTACCAATTTGTGTTTTAACGCCTGTTTAATTTGTCGAAACAGGTTTAGGTGTAGTATTATTGAGCGATTTTTTGACTTTAACGATTAAAAAATATTGATCCATGTTAAAGATAGTTGGCAAAAGAAAATTTTTTCCGCAGCCGCAATGAAGTTGGTACTCGTTATTCAAAAATGTGAATACTTCCGTGATTGAACACTTCGTCTCTATCAAATAGACAAATTTGTGATTTAACACTTGTTTCATTTGTTGGCTTTTTAAATTATTTTTGAAACCGTCTGTAGGATGTCACTTTCTCCAAAACTCTAGAAACAATGCGCCGTTTCCTCCATACACATTTTTTCTTCAACTGTTTTAACTCTAGCGATATTTCGAAAAACTTTTGACTCCAATTAGAGATTTCAGATTTTCTAAAAATCACTTACAAATTTAGTCGCTTTTGTGTGTATCCGCTTTGGTAAAGAACCAAAAGTCTAGCAACTAGAGTTATTTAAGGTCCCGAAAAGGACGTACATTCTTGATCGTCGTAAATCAACGTCGATTTAGGTGTGTCCGTCCGTCCGAGTTGCTGGCAAAATACGAAAATAACAGTTCGAGGAGGTTAAAATTTTGCATAAGAATGTCTCATAATCCAAATTGTTAACTTCTACATTATTAGTAGTGTATAGATAATGGAAAGAACCATTCCAGCCCATACACTTTTTACTTTTTTAAGAAACCTCCTTAATTGTGGGTGTTGTTAGTGAAAAATATTGAAATAACAATCATCACTTTTACTAGAAAAATGAGCAAAGTCGATGTATTAAATACAAAGGAGAGCATATCGTCCTCTACGCTATGGACAGCTGGTATCGTAAAGGGTCGTAGCTGATCTAAAACTAGAAAAGAACTTATCCATAATGGAACTGAAACAAACCCTACAAAAATTACATCTTTTCGCAATATTTTCAACAATCTGATCAATTGGTATTAACTAAAAGCAATGTATTGAACTACTTCAATATATAGATAGATGTGATAATACGCATACCTATACTATCATATTTTCGTTAAGGGTTATCTTTCGAAAAGTCAACATACAGCACAAAAAAAACGTCTTAAGTGGAGATAATAGTTTATCCAGTTTATGCATATATTATTATTGTATTTATTCTGAGGCATATTTACGTCCAATCCCCATTCCAAAATTAGATAAAGTTCACAAATCATAGCAGTTTTTAAAAATAGCGATTTTTGAAAAATTATGGTAATATCTCTAAACATTGATATAATCTAAAATATGTTTTTGCTATTACTGTTTATAACATTGAGGCGGACAGAACTTGATATATTTTTATTTGATTTTTTGAATAATGCTTAATATTTCAAAACGATAAATTCCGAGTTTTTCTTCGTAAGCACATATGTATTGTTTGTATGACGAATATGTTATTGGCTCTCCAATTTATCTAGCAGTATATCGCTCACCGCACTATGGACCGCATGTATAACAAGCCAGCAAAAAAACTGGAATTCATTCAAAAAGAATAACATTTATATCACTTCCAATAGCGAATTGCAATCAATTTGGATTTGACTAAAACATAGTCACGTTTAATACAAACACTGTTTTGCGGTCTTATTTCTATCTCAAAACTCTGATCTAAAATCAAAACTTCTTTGGTCAGATGAAAAATTGTACCAAAATGACTGTTTTTTATTGCTATAATAACTCTTTTGAAAATGTAAAGAAGACACAGAATGAAAACCCGCTCCCTCCAAGCCTATGTCAAGTTCAATGGCGATTACGCAAATTTTGCTCCAAGAATTGCGGTGAATTTCAGCTCTCGTGGATGCATTTCTTTTGTTGGGAAGTGATACAAATCGATCTAGTAGAAATAAATTTGGGTATTTTTCGTATTTTTTATATAAATTGTACCAATTATCTCTTAATTAGGAACAGCATGTTGTGATTGTTGACAGACTCTGGAAAGGACCACTCCAAACCTAAATTACCGCCCTTATTGTGGAAGTGGTTATCGAAAAATAGTGAAAATAACACTGTTAAAGCAGGCATATAGGATGCATTACGGATGAGAGGAGGACGTTTTTGAATCTGTCATATATTAGGCGATGAATGTGTACCTCGTTGACAGCACTACAGCTCTCTGGTGTCACAAATGAAATAAATTGGTTCTGTTGGTAAAAAAAACTAACTTAGATAAAACTCCGACTTTTTTTTGATGTTTTCCAATACTTTAACAAATTTCTTAGACAACTGGAATTAATGTAAAAATTTGATTTATCTATACTTGTAAGGAACCACTTTAAATGTTGGCGTGGTTGTTAAATAACCTTCAAAAATATGATTTTCTATTAGAGATATACGATAAGTAGACATATTTTGTGAGAGAAAACCCCCTTTTTGACAAGCCAACTTTTCTGGCAAAGACTCAATACATCTTCTTATCTACCGACCTGGTCATACAAATACTGAGTCTGCCTTTTGAAAAATGAATCTTTTCCCGAACTTTTTTTACATTTGTACCATTTATTGAAAAAGACGCTCAATGCATATTTCAGTGGATACTTCATTGGGAAAACGCTATGAGTCGGTATCATCCGCATAAGAAGATGACATTTTGGCCAAGCCTACATATTGCGCAACAAACGAATACATCATTTACAACATTGTAGTACATAGATTTCGATCCGTACAAACTTTTGGCACCAGCCACTTGTATCTTGAAGATACAAAACAACAATAAGCAAAAATGTGTTCTTACTAATATCAATAAATAAAGATATTACGTAATTTATCAAAAATCGCTGTTTTGAAAAATTGTTATAATCTGCGAACTACATCGAATTTTGGAATGGGAATTGAATGTAAATATGCATCAGAATAAATACAATAACAACAACAAATAAACTCTACTTTGTATTAACTTCATTTAAGTTCTTTTTCCTTTTTACTACAGGTATTTGTCAGTTCCAAAGAATCACACAAATCGCAAAAGTAAGCAAACTAAAAAGTTCTTTAAAAGCCAAATCTTTTCGAATTGCAGAAAATTTATTTGGTTTCAATCTTTTAGTTCATCTCTTCGACCACAACATTGTTAAGACTTTGCCTCAATAAAACAACTTCCCGAAACTTATATGCGTCTTTTTCAATACAAATTTCAGAGGGGCTAAAATATGTGGAACATGAATTTTAATATTACACTTCCTACGAAAACTTTAACGCTTGTCTTACATAGAGTAGCATACTTTTAATGGAAATTTCACATTTAAAAGAAGTATTATCTGCGAACAGAATTTTTAAATGAAAAACAGGGACCGCAAAAAATTTCTTTGGACTAAAGAAAAAGCACTCCAAGGGATGAACCCTTTAAATGTTATAATAACTCTCATAGAAATTTGATGAAGATAATTTGCAATTTTTCTTGCCGGGCATTTATTATATTATATTGTTCTTATATTATTGTTATTATAATTATATTTCTTATCATATTAATATTTAGGGTCAGAATGAAAAACGACTCATGTGGAATTAGAACAAAATTAAGTTTATTTGTTATTATCGTTGTGTCTATTTAGTCACGTATTTAAGTCCATTCCCCATTTTAATATTCGGTGTAGTTTACAAGTTGTACTAATTTTTTAAAACAGCGATTTTTGAAAAATTATGTCATGTCTCTAAATATTGATATAAAAGAGAATACACTTTTCATTGTTATGGTTTATATCTTTAAGACATGTGTTCTCCTCTAGTCTTGAATTCAAAATTCTGCATAGATTCAAAATTATAAAAGATAGCAGCAATTTTTTAAAAAACGCCTAAAAACTCAAAACAGTAAATTTCGGCTTAAGCCATTTTTCTTGTAAGCACTGATATTTACATTTTCTATAATTCAGTAAAAGCATAAATCTGTCAAGCTCGTTGGTGTAATAACTAGAATCTTACTAGAAATTGTTTAGTTTTGGGGATGGTTTTTTTTTTTTTTTTTTTTTTTTGAGAACATTAATTTGTCACAATTTTTACGAAATATCAATCGTTATTATTTCTAGATTTTTCTGTTTTGTTTTATTTTTTTTTCTATTTTTTTATTTCTATTTCAACTTCTCGATAACTTCTCCCCAGAATAAAAATGAGAGAAAAACGCTTTTTACGCTTTAAGCATACTTTCTGTTATAGCCCCCTGCCTCCTGACCCTGCTGGATACCTAAATACCTTAAACAACTCCCCGCCCCCTCGCCCGTTGCCAAATCCGCGCCTCTATTTACCAAAAGCCCCGTTAGTTACAGCTCAAAAGTATATATTGTAGAACATAATCTTAAGTGTTTTTAATGCATCACTTTTCTTGGGTGTAGTCTAGCAGATAACCGACTTACAAATACATATACATACATATACAATGTACATACAACAGCGGAAACCCAAAAACCAACATCTACAATAACAACCAACAACATTTTTACACTGTAAAAAAAAATCACTTTGAATATGCAAAAAAGAAACTTTTTAAGCGAATTTTGAACAGAACGAAAATAGAAAAGAAAACCAAAAACCAAAATTGCATTTTTTAGCTTCCTTAGAGGGTACGAAGACAAACAAAAAAAAAAATCACAATGAGAAAAACAAAATTTGAAATTTTTATATTTTTTTTTTCAATACTTTCTTTACTTCTTGGATATATTCAGATATAAGGGCGCACAATAATTTCTTATTACAAACAACAGCAAGTACATAATAATAATAATTATTATTAACATGATGTAAAAGAAGTGAAAGAAATGATTATATAAAACCAATCAATAACAACAACCAAATTCATTTAATCGTCATATACTTTTATATTAAAGCCAAAAAGAAATTTATAAAAAAAAAAATTAAAGAAGCGATATAATTCCACAAGAAAGTATGAAGAAATGAAATGAAATGACAACAAACAAAATCCCAACAAATTTAAATGTAACAGCTTGCATTAAAAATTCAATAAAAAAAAAAAAAACAAAACAAAAATTTCGATTTATTTGTTTTCCTTGATATAAAATAGCTGTGTGCCAATACGTGCTATTTTCTACAGATGGTCAAATTTTACTACATTTAATCTAAAAACGTTTCTAGTAAAAAATTGGAGCAAACTTTATTAATTAGATTTATTAGAAAAATTCTGTCATCTACAGAGAGGTCATCTACAGAGAGTTTCAAAAGAAAGTTCATATAAGGCTTAATAAAGACGAACCCACTATTTTTTCCAAAAGATAGCTTCGGCAACCCAGCAAGAAAACTAAGAGTCATTCGAAAAGAATAGAATTTTGTCACCACCAATGACGCAATATGCACATTTATCATTTCTAAAAAAGCATTTTTATACCGCTTCCAAATCTAAATAAATTCAGTAGTTCTTACCAAACTGAACTACATTTAAGTACTATTAATTTGTTTTCATTCGACTACCACGTAATCACATTCGATAGAAACACTGTTTTTCGATCTAATTTCGAAAACTGAAAACTGTGATTCAAAAACAAAATGTATTTAGTCAAATGAAAAATTACACCAAAATTCCTGGTGTTTATTGCTATAATAACTTTCATGAAAATGCGAATAAAGCACACCATAAAACCCCGCTTCTCTCCTATGACAAGCCTATGTTAAATTACGCAAATTTTCAGCATTTTTTTTTTTTTTTTTTTTTTTTTTTTTTGCTTTGAATCTATATGTCGCGTTGTAGTAAAATCTGGTTACGCCAAATGGCATTGGAAGGATAAGATTTCGTACTAAAAAAAGCTTCAGTTTTGTTATTGCTTGACTCAGTATTGTTTCAGCGCACGCCAAAGAGGGACACCAGCAAAGAAAAAATGCTTCATACTGATACTACAACGGTCAATTACGTGCAATTTGGTTTCGTCGTATCCATTTCGGTAATTTTGGCATCAAAGATGCAAGGCTAATTGTCGAATATGTCAATAGAATAGTGGAAATTGTCTAGTCAGACCGCTACGCAAGCACCGCTTCAATTGCCCAAGAGTTAAATATTTCACAAAAAAAGAACAGATGGAATCTCTTGAATAAGGCTGGATACCAAAAACAAGCTCGTTGTATCGATGCTACACGGGTTAATGCAAAAAAGCCTTATGGATCGAATTTCCATCTGCAAAATCTACCCTCATCTAAAGCGGATGAGGACTGGTGATGAATAGTTCATCAGTTACGACAACGTCAAGTGAAAACGGTAATAGTCGAATCACGGTGAGCTGACGCTACAGTCGGACTATTAATTCGTAACGAAACAATCAGCTTTGGTGAATAGAAATGGAATTGTGTTCCATTAGAACAAGTCAGGCCATACACATCGATAGTGACTCAGTAGAAGCTCCGGAAACTTGATTGGGAGTTTATTAAGCATCCATATTATAGTCCGAACCTGGTATCAAATGATTGCTACCTCTTTCTGTCTATAGCCTTTGAAAAATGCGGCTCAAGAGGAGCTCATGGAAACCAAGTGTCCCATTTTTCGCCAATTACCTTCAAAATGACAACAAGTTATCGAACGAAACAGTGAAAATTTTACCTAATTGGATCGTTGTAACTGTGCTAAACAAAGGCTTCAATGTCATACAAAACCAATGTAGAAAGAAGCGTTAAGATAGCAAAGAGACGTATTTTTACCAATTCCCAATTTAGCACCCCAATAATTGTTAGGTAGGCAGAGGTAAATTGGGAACACATATGAAGCCAAAAATTTCTTTAAATCCACTCTACAATCGGAGATTTATTAATCCATTGCGATTGTCCAATAGAACGATAGAGAAAGGAATCAGTTAATCAGAAAGTAAAACTTGAAAATGGGAATTGAAGAAGGAAAGAAAAATTCCGAAAACGGGGCGTCCAATCGTAAAAAAATCCACATTTTTGGGTTCCCGTTGAAGTTGTGAAAAGGAATACCACCATGTCCTCAAAAAAATATTCAAATCATAATCGTTAAAATTCACAAATTGTCTTTTGTTCGCAAAAGTAACTAAATCTTTGTAATTCAAAGACATTTGAAGGAAGCAACACCCACTATGCGACGTCAAAAATATTCAAAAAAGCCCCAAATAAAAAAACATAACAGTACAATTATGCGGCGAAAACCTAACGCCTACTTGCAAAAGTTATAAAATTTTGACTATAAAGTATTGTCTTTTAATAAAAATGTTCAACAAGTACATGGGGGATGCTGATGCCATGAACGAATTTTTTCAAGGCACAGACCAAAGTTGTTAGCCCAGAAATTGTCAATTGAAAACGCATCGCAAGGTCTTATGCGGCTAAAAAATTTTTCAGACAATACATAGGTTAGTTTGTCCATAAGTGAAAGCAATTTACCTATTTGTGGCATCTGGCGTCTACATTGTCGTGAGTGACAATCCAAGTCGTCGTCACCAGGAGGAATGAAAGTATGTAATGTAACACCTGGAAGTGTCAAAAACTAAAGTATCAAATATAGGGTGATTTTTTAAGATTTAAGTTTTTCAGGTTGGCAGCACTGGTCGGTAATGACGTCCAAACGTCATCTGTCAAAGTGAAAAGTGTACAGTATACTCTGCCATTTCATCATGGAAAGATTAACAAACGAGCAACGGTTGCAAATCGTTGAAATTTATTATCAAAATTCGTATTCTGTGACAAATGTGCATCGTTTGATACGATCATTTTACGGTCGTCATAGTCGACCTGCTGAATCAACAATTCGTGCACCAAATTTACTTTGTTGGACATAAAACCATCGACTCGCGTGTGTAGAGTGCGTCCCGAAGAAAATATTGCAGCCGTAGCGACCAGTGTTAATGACGATAATGTAATGTCATTTCGTCGCCGCTCTCAGCGATTGGCCATGTGTTACTCAACCACAAAAAAATTTTTTTTTTTTTGCCCCAATTGGCTGAGTTGAACTTGGTTGACATGTGGTTTCGTCAAGACGGTGCAACATGCCACACTGCTCGTGAAACAATGGATATGTTGAGGGATGAATTTGATAAGCAAATCTCTCGATTTGACCCTATGAGTTGGCCCCCAAAATATTGCGATTTAACGCCTCTAGATTATTTCTCGTGGTGTTATGTCAAGTCGTTAGTCTATGTGGACAAGCCGAACACATTGGAGTCTTACAGGATAACATAACACGCGTTATTCGTGGAATACAGACCGAAATGCTCGAAAAATTTACGAGAAATTGGACCCTCCGAATGGGGATTTTGAGACGAAGCCGCGGACAACATTTACTTGAAATTATATTTAAAAATTTAATGTTAAAGATCAGTTTATCGATTCCAATAACAAATTTTAATATCTGATGCTACATTGAGTGTTTTATTAGATTTAAAAAAAAAACTACGATTATAAAATCACCCTATAAAAATGGAAAGCTTTTTACAGTTAGGTTCAGTCCTTGCGTGAGCAAAGTTGCTTCCGTCCTGGTTATTTTTACCCAATTTCTAACTAAACCTGCCTCATAACTCGGGCAATTCAACTTCTATTGCAGCTTCTACAAACATTAGGGCGGAGCGAATAACTGGTGTGTGATTTACTGAACCACCCACGTACTATTGCCTAAACGGTTTTGCTTTTCATTATTCCTTTTTGTTAAGCACTTTATTTCTCTTTGTTATACCCATGCCTGATGCCTTTACAGCGATTGGCTCAAGTAAAAGTGTAGAGCATTTTTTAAAGTTAATACTGTTGTATACCCGTAAGGTACGTAAGAATCCCCGAATTAAGCTAACGATTCCCTATTCACTTCGTAAATAAACCAACGTTTTATAACGTTTATAGAAAAAAGCAAATACTAGTTGTTTTTCTTTATTCCAAAATTATTTCCGGAGAAACTATTTTGACCCCAACAGCCACAAATGAAATGACAAATTTATTACAAAATTCAGCGCTTCCTTATTACTCCTCAACATATTCAAAGAAATGTTCCTTCAGTGCACAGAGACTGGCAAGCTGCTTTCACGCAATCTGTCTTTTCCAACATCACAAATACAGCTTAATTATAATTTCGAGTGAAATTTGGAACACCTACACAATAATACACTATCCGCAAAAATTTGTATTATTTCTAGCATTTGTTTCTTGAATTTTTACAAATTTTGTTTAGACATTTTAGCACAATATCTTTGCTTTTTTTGACATTTAGCAGATTTTTGATAGCCCCTGGCAACAATGGCTCTGTTCGGGTATTTATTGCATTTTATTATTTTATTGAGGTTTTTGTCCTGACTGAAAGAACATTGAATCAGCAAAAGAACCTTCAAAGAAAAACCATATGGCAACATCTCGAAATATGTGTGATGATAGAACAGCCAGTGAAGACGCACACCTACCTACTACTCAAAATACCCACTAAGTAGAAATGTATCATTGGACAATTAGTCGGCAGGTGACTCCGTGGCGCAACGGTAGCGCGTCTGACTCCAGATCAGAAGGTTGCGTGTTCAAATCACGTCGGGGTCAAGTTTTGGATAGGTTCTGATGGAAGGAAGTTCTTCCTTTTTTATGTTGTTATGTAGCATTTTTGAAACAATATATAATTGCCGTCAATTTTTAATAAAAAAAAAATTTTAGACACCAGCGAGCGGACTTTTTCCCCTAAACGAAAACACAATTCTGTAGATTTTATAAAGGTGAATTTTGTGAGAACTAACTGGGTTGTATATTCATCCATGCATTTTGTATTAGAAGAATAGTGAATTTAGTTCAAATTTTCGTTTTCGAATGAAACGAAAACGTTGGTGTAGATTTGCCGGTTTGTTAATATAAAATAGTCGAAAATTTCATCCAGCTAAATTCAGCATAACAATCACGTCGCATGTATAGCCAAGTCTGGTTTCCTTACTATGTTTATATGTATTTTAAAATTTGACGAAAAAAAATGGGAAATACAAATTCGTCTACATTATAAAAAGCGTATAATTCGTTCGCAAAAAGGAAAACAAAAGAAGTCAAGAGGAAAGCGGTGCCTCCCTCTCATGCTGACACCGACCGCAAAAAGTAAAACAAATCACATTTCTAAAGAGCAAAGCGAAAGCGGTACCCCCTCATGATGATAAAAATATATCCAAAAAGATACCAAATCACAATACTATACGAGTATACTCGTATATGAAAATATAAATGTGTCGAAAACGCAAAGTCCATTAACTAACCATTAACCATGGCGCCAAATCATATACAAAAAATTAGGAGAAAAATCGTTAGTTTGCGAAAGTGTTTACATCTCAAAAAAGAGAGTCCAGTCGCGAAAATTATCCAATGTTCGAGAACTTTAGGGAATTAGAGAAAGCGGTACCTTTCACACTGTCTCAAATAATAAATAATATTTCAAAAATAGTTAATTGAAAAATTATTAAAATGTAAATAAATAAAAGAAACAAACAAATGATAAAAATAAAAAAAAAATATGTGTAAAATGCAACTTAATAATCTAAATAAAAACTAGAATAATTTCACAATTTGAGGATATATCCCAGAGACTTGCAATTAACATGTTATTTTACATAACTATGGAAGCATTCCATAAGAAATTTCACCCAATTCAATCGGAGCTTGCTAAGGTTATCATGATACCGAAACCTGGAAATGACTTAAATAATTATATAGGTCAATATGTTTACCACCGATTATGTTGCTAGAAAATAATTCTTGAGGAGAATTCTATTCCCGTTACTAATTTGGATTTCGTAAAAGCTTCCCGCTACCAAACAAATTTATAGAGTGGCAAACATGACCGGAAATCCGTCCGAAAAATAAGATTTGTTCAAGGACATTTATACAGGAATCAATAAAAAATGCTGAAAATTTTTTAATTTTGTTTTTTTTTTTTTTATTTAAAAACTTCAGTATGGCGTAAAACATTTCAAATTTCAAGAAAAATTTTTTGTTCGTTGTAGCCACAGTATCAAATTTGTTAAGGAGGGCTTCAATCAATCAATAAAAAATGCTGAAAATTTTTTAATTTTTTTTTTTTTTTTTGTATTTAAAAACTTCAGTATGGCGTAAAACATTTCAAATTTCAAGAAAAATTTTTTGTTCGTTGTAGCTACAGTATCAAATTTGTTAAGGAGGGCTTCACACGCTACACGATAGTGGCCTGGTGGTACTTTTATCCCATTCTCGGCGAAGAGCAATGTTTAATTCGTTGACTAGCTCATATTTTCAAGTTGATATTTCAGAATGGACCATATGAAAAAATCCACTGGGTATAAGTCAGTGTGGAAACTTTTCGTTGTGTTTCACGAGCTTCTTGTTGTAGCTTCTAATAGTTACTGCCAAATTGTTTACGTGCTCAAGGTAACAAAACGAAGTTTAAAATCTGCTCATGGAAGTGGAAACGAATGGTGAGCGTCCTCTAGCAGTTACCGCTGCCCAAACTATCTCTTATCTAAATTGCCTTTTGGTTTGCAACACTGGTGCAATTTGATGAAAAATCCGTAATTTCATACGTTGGTGTTGTCAGTTTTAGTGCAAAGACCACATTTATCCAAATTGTTTGTCGAAAATTTTCGATTTTTATAACAATATACTTGTTTGAGGACGTACTCGTAGAAGCAACATTGACCCAAACCATTTTCATGACGAAAATGTCCATACATGATCTACAATCAATATAAACGCTGTTGAAAAAGAATTGTTATGATAGCCCTAAAAATTTAATTATTTTTAATTTTATGAAGTAATAATTTCAGAAATTGTTTCCCGAATGATAAAGAAATAAATCACAATTTATAACATTTGATTATTCATATTATTACCATAAAGCTTCGTTAGTTAGAGCTGATTAACTACACAGTATAGTACAATACTTATAAGAATATATGTACTATATATCATGTTTAAAATCAGTTCTCAGTATGTATTCAAGTTATATTTAACTATTTGGAATTTAGTTTTTAAAATACTGGTCCAGTCCTGAGTGTTGCCTTGCGAAATTAAATCGGATTGCTTATATGTTGTAATTTTTTTTTTTTTTTTTTTTTTTTTTTCAATATCTTCCACTCGTCTGCCTCGATGCTAGTAGGTCTTTTTTTGAAATCATTCTAATCTCATAGAGCACATCAAGGACGAGCGTATTGATAACACGATCTTGCATCCATTGGAAAATGTATACATCTCACTTTATTTCTATGATACTATTTTCTATCTTCGAAGCTGTCAGTTTTGAAATTACAACATTCCATCTGTAATATTCTGGTAACAACCAATGTCGCTAATTAAGCTTTATACCGCTAGAAAGCTCAAAAGCTTTTTTCGTGAAATGTATTTCAGTATAAGGAAAGTCTAAAGTAATTCAACTAAAAATTACTACAGTTGCATTCAACATTCAAAGGAAAACGATCTAAAATATGGCTCTGTGGAGGGATTAAAAAATCTCAGAATCAGGTAACCAGTTCCCGAGACATTGCGTGCATTCTTTTCGTAAATTCTTTTTTGTGAAATAGCTTGGATAAATTTTTACAAGGTAGAAAATTAGAAATTATTCAAACAGAAACTTGAAACATTAAAATTTTTGTATAGAAAAATGGATATTTCAAAGCCTCCATACCAACTAAAGCCGAAATTTGATATTAAATAAAGAAAAGCGTAAAAAGACACTTTATATTACCTTAAAAGTACTACTAAACCCTAATTGCTACAGAAAACGTAATAAAATAAACGAATTTTGTTTACATCTGTTATACTTGGCTCTTCCCCATTGAACAAAAATTAATGCAAATTCGATACATTCTGTAATAAAATATCAACATTAATAAGAAAATCAACTTCACAAAACATCTTGTCCATTTCGATCAATATTTTAATACGAAATCAGACTTTAAATTCAGGTTATGTTAGCATTTTTATAGATTCAACACTTGTATACACGTTTAAATCCATAAATGATCGAATTATATATAAGATTTGATTAAATATATTCATCAGGAAAAACACACATCTCTTGCTAAGTAAATTGACCCTTTTTACTTTTTTATGATGTGCATGCACATGGGAGGAAATTCATCCAACGTTTATATTTATGGTAGAGGCGTGAGCAAAACCACTTAAAGTTAATACTGCGTAAAAAATAACGAGTTGAAAATAAAAAAACTTCAACTCATCGGGTGAAACATTGACTGACCTATAGAATATAGCTCTCAAATCACCATTTACTCGTACTGTAGATTTTTGTAACAGTTTAGACAAGTTCGGTTTGGTTAAGAACGCTGTGCGTTGTCTATGCAACGCAATATTATTATTTTTCTAATAGATAGAAAATATAAGATATAAGCTGATATTTTATTATTGAAACCGAAATCCGAGCATAATTCTTGTTATTTTTATGACTTAAATTATTTCACAAAAATTAACATGTTATTCGGATCTTCAAATATATTAAACGAAGTAAATAACCAGTTAAGTAAAAATTACGTTTTAGAAAAAATATCATATGGCCTAGGCCATAAAAATTATTTTTATCGGTTTGGACACTCAGATTTAGGCGAGGGCCACCTACCATTTGCCGCTAAATATGCTCCATCTCACAGTTGGAGCTTGCAAGTGGCTAGAAGCATGTCCACGAACTTCAACTCGGCTGGATCTATAAGGTTGTCCCTAGTCTGGCCAGATCGTCTGCTGTGCAGTTCCCTGGTATATCCCTGTGGCCCGGCACCTACATAAGGTGAATTTTGAAATACTGAGCCATCTCATTAAGACATCTGCGGCAATTTAGGGTTGATGTTGAGTTCAGGAAGACCGAATCCAGGAATCTAATGGCAACTTGACTATCAGAGAATATATTAATCCCCACCGTGCTGAGGATGTTATATCTCAGCCATTCTGCCACTTCCTTAATGTCCAAAATTTCGGCCTGATAAAAGCTACAGTGATCAGGTAGCCTTCTTACTATGTTTAGCCCTAGGTCTCTAGAGTAGACTTCGAATCCTACCTGATCATTTAATTTTGAGCCGTCAGTGGTTCAGCCTGAGTGTAGTCAGTAGTACCTGTTATGTCAGGCATCATCATGTTATGTCAGGCACTAATTATGTCCAGGGGTAGTAAATGCAAAATTACATTTAGTTCATCGGATGGGATGATGCGGATCACACCCGTGATGCACAGACTAGCCATCCTCTGAACCTTGTCTAGTATCGTTGAGTTTGAAATTCAGTTTCTTGTCCAATAAAACACCAAGGTATTTTGCGCAATCTGCGAAAGGAATTTCAGTACCCCCAGGGAGATGGGATCCACAGATGGAATCCTGTACCTACTGGTAAACAGAACCACTTCGATCTTATTTGGATTTACTCCGAGACCGTTTTCCTCCGCCCAATTCGTTACAGTGACAAGGGCTCTTTGAATGATGTTTCTGAGTGTTCCCAAAAACTTCCCCAGCTATCGCCACATAATCCGCGCATGCTGCAACCTTGACCCCAACCTTCTCTAAAGATAACAGAAGACTGTATAGGGAGAAGTTCCATAGTATGGGGGATAGAACACCAGGTCGTGCAGGGCAGTCTCAGTGGACTTACCCTTGCAGTAAGCATGTTGTCTATCCGACAACAGCTTCCGGTCTGTGCTGGACCTAAGACAGCTGTCAATGAGTCTCCCCAGCATCTTGAATAGAAACGATGACAGGCTGATAGATCTGGGTTTGGTTACGATTTCCCTGGCAACAGCCGATGGTTGGTTCGAGGCAGTGTTATCCGCGACAATTCCGTTACGGGAATTACGAGGAAAATTAATATCCAGAAGTAACACCAGTGATTCCTCACAGGTTGTCCAATCACCCTGCAGCTTCCTGAAGTAACCCACCGTGCACGGTGTGGAGGTCAGTATTTCCATTAGCCTTGCGGCTGCATAAACTACTCCAGGACTTCTTCTTAGCCTTTCTTAGCGCACCCTTATATTCCCTAAGTTTTCCCTTGTTGTTGTCCCAGTCCTGTAAAGCTCTCGTGGTCTTAACGCTGCTGAAGAACTTCCTACAGCACTTTCTGAGATCTACAAGTTCCAATGACCACCATCACCCTTGTGGCATGAGGTCTGCAGCGAGTCATTCAGAGCCCTTGTGACCTGACCCACAGACCACTCGATGCCCTCGGTATTCTGGGCATGAATGCCAGGTATCCTCGAAAAGCTCCTGCTAAATGCCTCCCTACTTGTTTATGTCAGCTTTCCTGACATTCAGTGGAAATACAGTTCTTTGAACCCTTCCCAGTCCACTCAGACAGAAGCTGTGATCTGAAAAGCTATGATCAACCATTCTTCAATCCTATCAGCTAGTCCCTCAGAAACAAGGGTAACATCCAACACCTCTTGTCTATTTGTAGTGATCAAAATAGGTTCACCACCCCTGCTACAAATTGTTAGGTCAGTACTTACAATATATTGAATAAGTCACTCATCCCTGTCGGCGGTTTGGCCGCTTCGACCAGCGTTTTCAGAGCATGTGACGGGATCTCCGTGTCATGTGCCATGTGCGCCGAAGCCAGCCAAATTTGGGAATCGTTGTGCTCCAGGCTAGCCACTATCACATCCTCACTGCTAAAAGGAGGAAGAAGAAAAATATTAAGATTACCCCCCAGAAGTATACAGGATCTGTGCACACCTTCACTTGTACTTGAGATTAACTTAAAATCAGGAGTCCTTAATCCGCAGACCTCGCCGCCATTCACGCAATGTTCCTGGATAAGCAGAATATCTACACCCCCTTGCGTCTGGAGGTGTATCAGAGCTGCGGATGCAGCTTTAGAGTGGTGGAGGTTAATCTGAAGAAACCGAAGTACCGTCCCATCCATATCCTCTTTCGAGTCTGCAAGCAGCTCCTCCTCACAAATTTCCTCGTTCGGATTTGCGATGAAGAGCCCCTCCACGCAACCGAGTGCATCAGAAAAGGACGAGACGCTAGTCCCTTCCTGGCACACATCTGGCACTTGCGACAAGTTCCTCTCCTCTTCAGAACTCGTATCAGTGTTTTTCGATGCGATATCTGTCGGTTGGCATTCCTTGCCGCTTTTATAGGCCTTCAGTTGGATATGGCTGAATCCATAAGACAGTAGGCCCTTGGATTCGACGAGACACGGGAGGGACTCGGCATTTAGTATAAATACCGCATGCCTGCGAGCCCCATCGGCCTCCTCAATCAACCAACCTTCCAGTTGTGAATTGGAAGGTTGGGATTACACTCCTTGAGCCTCCTTGAGTCGGGATGTCCTCTTTGTTGACGACATCCAGAGCCGTCCCTGACCACAACTCGCCCATCTTGTTTAGAGCAACAGAGCGCTTGTATCCAAAGGCGATGAGCTTAACCCGACCAGCCTGCATCGCTACAGACGGGAGTTGAACCAGGCATCTCCTTGAGGGCTTGGGAGTACACTGAAGACAGAGCGTTATCGACGTGACTCCACTTGCCCCTGGGAATGGTGACGTCCACATCTCCCCTCTTGATGACCGCCAGCACCAGGCTGTCCTTGACAACCTTGGCAAAGGTCTTTAGACCAGTGGTACCACTGATCAATTTGGACCTTTTCGATACCTGCACGTCATCAGACGATCGCAGCCTCTTCTCAGCTGGCTTCACAGCAGGCGAGACACCTTGTTTATCAGAAATGCCTCGTGCCCATTTCAGAGATTCCCTCTGCTTTGTGATCAGTGTACTCGGATCAACCTTGCAAGATCTCTCAAGAATTCTGGGAGCTAGGCGCCGATCGTTGTACCTTTTCTTCGAAGGTGTGGTGTGTTTGTCTCCCGAGATCGAGGTCCCAGGCAAATTCTCAGCCTTGGAGGGGTTCGGATCACTGAGCCTGTTGACAGGCCCATTATCCTTATTGTCCGTAGTCCATGTGTTTCCAGTGTCGTTTCCAGTGTTGTTTGCCGTCAACTGTGTTCGTTTTAATATTCTTTTGTTTTTATTTGTGTTGTTCCTCATTATTTGGTACCAAGAGTGTAGGGGTGAGTAGACCACCACGTCATAGCCCCCTTTAACGCGATAAGGACTTTTGTACTATACTGAGGCGTCAAGACTCATGTTCTAATACAACCGGTAAACCCTGACTGCAAACCTGAAAGGCCTGAGCACGGGTCGGATAACACTCAGAGACTTAGGAGAGTTTGTTTTCAGTATAAACACTAATATGATGTACCATCAAAACCACGAGAAGAAGCTCCAGAGGGATGGAGAGACCTCTCTGTGGTGAATGATAACAAACTATATATGCTATATAGGTCTTTGGTGAGCTGTAGGATTTGGTTCATCTCAATGACCAGATAGCAATTTCGGGTAACCTTTGGTTGTATTGCATTCAATAGTAGAAAGGTAATACTTAAGCTCCTGCATCGCGATAAGATTGTTACCCTCGCAGAGGTAATAATGTTTACAATTCTATCCTAAGCTAATTGGATCTAATGACAAAAGATTAGACTTCTAAGCGAGTTATGAATTCTTGAATCGAATTGAAATTTATATACATTCCGCAAGAACTTTCAGTATAAATAAAGATCTCATTTGCCAGGTTTCAACTCATAAAACAAAAATTTATATACCTCTGTTCAAACTACATCAATTTTCTTCTAAATATATAAGTTTTTTCTTGATTTTTTTAACTTGCTTTAGCTTTTTTCGCAAAAGTTTCGGCCTTTATTTCCTTATCACATTCACATAACACTGGTAACAACCTATAAAACTAGAACCAGATGATTTCTGGCGCATTCAAACAAATAAATATCAATGTGAGTGTTTACGTATAGGCTCATCCTCGTACATCAGTCATCTGATAAAATTTTAACAGGTTATTTATTCCCTAACCGTCTGCGATAGTTTCTACAAGGGTTGAAGAGTAAGAAATTTTAGAAAATGTTTTTGAATATTTTTATTTAATTATTTATTTGTCTTGTAATTTAAAGCGTTCTGACCAATTATATGTTAATTACAATATGCAACAATTCATAAGAGTATATTAGATCGAATCTTCTCAATAACATAAGTTAAAAAAAGACGTAATAAATATTAAATTTATAAAAAATGTTATATGATTTTAAAGATGATATTATTTTTAAAGACAAAAAGTATGAAAAAAGACTAATTTAGAAGTTAATTGGTATATAATCTAGAAATATAAGATTTGAAAACAAAATTTAAGTGAAAAGCCTGAAATTGCTGTAGCCTGTAAGAATCAGGGCATAACTTGAAACATTTTAAATGGCTTGATAGTAAATTGTGAATTCGTGCGACTCTTCTCTCTTATTCTTATTTTAAGAATAAGAAGCTGTTTACGACACGACTTGTGAGTGGAATGTGAAAAATTAAACGAATTAAAAATAAATTCCGGACTACAAAGTCGAACAAATTTATAAAGTAAGAACAAGGATTTCAAATCAATATAATTTTTAAAACTGCAGCTCCTATTATGTGTCGTAAATGAGCTAGTAAGATATTTTCAATACGTTTAACATGTGGTAACTAATAGTTTTTCATGATAGACCTCATTTGCTTAAGAAATATGAGCATTTTTCCCTTTAACTTAACTCCATGGAAAAAATTGCAAAACCCGGTTTACTCTGTACTTTTGTTGGTTGAATACCCAAAAATCGGATTTCTGGAAAAGGAATTCTCGAAAGCCGGTTTTCTGAAAATGTTGGGTGTTGTATGCACGTCAAGCATTGGATAAAGTTAGGCCTGAGAATGAGAATAAACAACCACATCCGTCCAAAAGCCTTCCCTTTAAATCAACAGCCTTACGGAAAATCAAAATTTGCTCTGAAATTTCTAATTAGAAATTTAAATTTTTTTCTGTTGTACTGCTTTATAATTATTGGTTGCAATACCTCTCTTTCAAATTGTCCAGCTTGGCAATAATACTTTCTCCATGATTTCTAATCGCAAGTCTTAATAAGTTACATGCTTGCTTCATTATTATACATTAGTCCTGTGAGAAACATTTAAATTAGGAATGTGCGATTAATTGATTAATGAGTCAATCCGATTAACGATAACCCAAACTAATCAATTAACTAATTAATCGTACATTTGTATTAATCATATTTACAGATAATCGATTAAGCACAATATCGATTAGTTAAACCCTACGATTAATTGATTATTTGAATAATCAGAATTTGAATAATTGAATATTTCACATTTTATGTTTTCTTGTAAACCACTCAAAATACTGCAAAACACACTTTTTTCGTTTAACATATTTGTTGCTTGTATATTTCTTTCATATTTCATATTTTTGCTCAAACTATATGAATTTCGAATAAATTATTCTAACTTGATTACGCAAAAATCAAATTAATTGATCGCGAATAATCAGAATTTTTGGTTAATCGATTATCTGATTAATTACGATATTAATTAATCGATTACTCGCACATCTCTAATTTAAATAGATTGGAACAGATGCTAAATTGGAAATCGCTTCGATTAATTGATTAATCGAATAAATAGTTAACTAGAATTTAGTAATTGAATATTTCATATTTTACGTTTTCTTGTGAATCACTCATTAATCGATTAACTGATTAGTTATGACATTGATTAATCGATTACTTGCACATCTCCAATTTAAATAGATTGGAACAGATGTTAAATTTAAAATTTTAACAGAAATAGTATCGATAGTATCGAAATAGTGCTGAACATCTCGAACACACTATCCGCTTCAAAAAGTTAACATCTTAGAGCTATAGAAACTAATTGCTACTATTTCTCTATATCATTGATCCTGTAGTACTAAGAACCAGTATTATTTCAAAATAGCGACTTTTAAAAACTTTTTGTAAAACTTAATTATTCTTACCAAAAACTCAGGTAAAAAATTCAGCCTTTTCGAAAATTGGTAATGGATTTTTTAGTGGAAGAAAATGCCCAGAAGCAACCAGTTTTTGTAAAACAGCAATTTTCTGCAGCCCTCTTAAAAACCTGTTATATTAACTTTGTGTAATTAACTGATATTTAGATCGTTAATACTTTGTTTGGATTAAAATATGGCCTATAAAAAGACTATATTTGTTAGATCTGTAACAACAAAAAATCGCTTGTAGGTCGACAAAAAAAGTTGACTTTTACAACACTAAAGCCAATTTTGACCTTTCCACTTTTTCGTACAAAAAGTCGATTAATCGATAAGTCGAAATTCTATACATAAAACCCACTTGAGGTGCTTACGAATTTATAAGAATATTTTGCACGTTTTAATCCATTCTGAGAATCTAATCAGTTGCATTTCGCAGGGCTCATTAAAAATAGCCATAAACGCTGCTAAAAATAAACAGTTATTGTAGACCCAAAAATTTAATTATTTTTAATTTTTTGAAGTAATCATTTCAGAAATTGTTTTCTGAATGATAAAGGAACAAATCATAATTTATAACATTTGATTATCCATATTATTATCATAAAGCCACGTTAAACGATATGATAAAAATTCGATTAATCGATAAGTCGAAATTCTATACATAGGACCCACTTGAGGTCCTTATAGATTTATAAGAATATTTTGCATATTTTTACGTTTTAATCCATTCTGAGAAACCAGTCACCTGCATTTCGCAGGCTGAAATAGGATCCCCAAAACAGAAATAACGTCACAATAATGATGCGCGGAATTCTTATCGATTTCAGCCGTGTTCTTAGTATGTTAAGTGCATTTTAAAGTCATATATCGTATCTTATAATGAACAAATAAAACACTCACACACACAGAAATGGAGGTCATGGCTGAAGCAAATACAACAACAAAAACATAAACGTTATGATGCACTTTTCATAATCAAATTGTTTTATTGACTTCCCTATAGAATTAATAAATATAATCAAACATAATGAATGAGTTGCCGTCGCTATTGAAAGAGCGAAAGAGTTCTGAATGGCAGAACTCACCATCGGTCTTTAGCGTATGGCCAACCAGAGTCATCAATTATTTAGTTATTGCCGATCCATATGAAGACTCACAACAAACGGACACACACACACGTATAGAAAGTGGACGTTTAAGGCGTTTAAGCACTGGCAAGACGACACTCGTATATCAAAATTTCATGTCAATTTATGTGAATATTGAACGAGCACTTGTTATTATAAAATTTATTATTTCACTTGTCCTACAATGATATTTTGCCGTTTCGGTTGGCCCATTTTTCCGTCGACCACAGAGATAGCCAAGTTCCAAGTGCTTTACACAGATTTCATGTGATTATATAGTTCACATGTTGCTATTGCTGCTGCTGTTGTTGTTGGTGTTGTTGTTGAAATTTTGTAACATTTCAAGTGATTTATTGTTTAAAAAGCACTTGAGATGTTGAATTTTTTCCACCTTAACTTCTTCAGAAAAATAAAACAGAAATAATCACACACAAAAAAAAAAAACAAACTGACCAATATTAGAGGGAAAAGTAAATAAATGAAAAAAAAAATCTACTTTGAAAATTGGAAAATTACAAAAAAACGTAACAAATTGAAACTACGAAAGTTATCAGGAAACTAAAGAGGCAATACTATCGAAAAAGTTTACATTAGTTGAATAAACTAAAATGCAAAAAATAATGATAATAAAAAAATGAAATAAATAATTAAACAAAATGGCAGTAACGAAATAAAAAGTCATGCCAAAGTTATTATTTACTCTCAACTCATATAGAACTCAAGTTAACAATAATTTGTTCGCGTTTAAAAAGACGTTTTAATCTGTACCGACTCTAAATATGACTGCCTAAAGGTAGTATTTGCAGAATATATGACGGACATTGCAAAAAAAAAAAAAAAAAAAAAACATGACAACACTTATCAGTATAGGCTGTACTGTCTGTTTTCGAGTTATAGACATTATGTATTTCAGCCATTTTTAACCTGTTGATTTTTGATTTTTTTTTTTTTTTGGTTTCCTATGATTCACCATCTGTTAATTTATTATTTATTTATTATTTTGTACTTTTATTACCTATTAATAGACATACATTTTAATTCCATATTTCTATTAATTCTATTTACATGTTAATACTTCAAGATGTCTGCTCGTATATAACACAGAGTTGCCTAACTTATAGCTGTCAGCCAGCTTTGGCAAATATTGATTTTTGTTTATGATTTACAAGTGTAGTGTAGCCGATTTACAAGTGTAGTATACCAAAGCCACGCTATTGTAGCAGCCAAACAGCTAATGACAGCGCTCTCATTTTTCGAAAAGCATTAGACTGTTATATTATTTACAAGCTTACCAAAGCATATCGTTTTATTTTGCTGTTAACAAACTTATCGAAATAGAATGCAATCGCAACAGTGTTTTTGCTATGTATTTGGTTGGAAAATAGCAACCAGCCATGATTAATGAAAAGATGTTAAAGAATTGGATCGTTACACCTTAAATGATACTGGTAGTATCAAAACACCGCCATGGAGGTGGACATCGAAAAATAGCAACATCACCAGAAATGGTACTAAAAGTGAAGATCAAAATTAAACATAACCCACGACACAGCGCACTTCAATTACAAAAAAGTTGCAATGTGTCAGCTCATAGCATAGAATGCATGTTAAAAACTGAACTATGATTGAAGCACCCCAAAATACAAAAAGTGCAAGACTTAACGCCCGCACCGTCCGCCTAGCAAGAGCAAAGGTGTTGAAAAAAATTTTACATTTTCTGATGAAAAGGATAATTTAGACAAGCGAACTGCGAAGAGGCACGGCATCAGAAATAGTTTAGTGCGTGGTAACAACCACTCGACGTTTACAACTCGTTTTCATCGAACATGGCGTAAGAGCAAATCACGCCATTTGCCTTGAGCACGCAAACAATTCGAACGTTGCAACAAGTCTCGACATCACTCCACAAAGTCCGTGAACCCCAAATTTTTTTAAGTAAAATTTTATCAGTTTCATTTCTTCAGAACAATGGCTATTATATACCCTGGACTTCAACCCAAGAACCCAACCCAAGTGTCTAACTTTGGATGAGTTTGCATTCGTTTATAATGGCGACATACCGAGTTAGCCATTTTTCGATTTCAAGAGTAAAGTTACTTAAATCTATGATTTCGATCAAATTTTTATTTCATGAAATGACGGCCTCTGAATTGGTAGATCCTTTTGAGATAGTTCTCGACCGCTTTTTCGCACATTTCGAGCGGTATCTCGGCGATATCTTGACAAATGTTGGTTTCCAAATGCTCCAACGTTTGGGGACCGCATAAACACGGTCTTTGACATAGCCCCATAAAAAAAAAAAGTTGAACGACGTTAAATCGCATGATCTTGGTGGCCAATTGATGTCGCCAAAACGTGAAATTACTTTTCATTCAATAAAGCAAAAATCGGTTGTGTTTTGTGGCTCATGGCACCGCCCTGTTGAAACCACATATCGTCCACTTCATAATCTTCAATTACAGGCCAAAAAAAAGTCAATTATCATACGACCATAGCGCTCTAAATTGAAATTCGAATTATCCGCCTCACTTTCACTAACAGGGACGATATTTTCGGCAGTACGTACATTACGATGATGCACAGGCCTGACCACATCTGTAACGCTTCCGGTCTCTTCAAATTTCTTTATAATCTTGACAATTCCCTGCACAGTAGAACGACCGAAAAGTGCCCACGTTTGAATCGCCACTTTTTTTTGGTAAGTTTTAACTATTTTTATGCGTTACTAAATTGTTAAACGATCCATATTCGTAAATGACACACCTTTTCGCTAAATAAATAACATTTCAGATGATAGGCATTTAACAGCTGATAGCCCTGCCGGCTGTTTTGAACCCACTAAATGGATAACCCTGTATAAGTTAGACTGATCATGTCCACATGTCCACCTTTAACTTTCAGACGAGGTAAAAACTGCTTGTCCCCAAAGGATATTATACCAAAATATTGTGACTCCCCTATAATTGGATACAATTTGACTCACTTGCATGGTAAACCTGTTCTTCTTCTTAGGTAAACCTATTGGGGCTATCATTGTTGCATGTTTGCCGTCATTATTAGCACTTAAGTAGCTCAATTTTTTGTAAATTACTTTCACCTAAAAGAGACGTCAACAAATACAATTAGAAATATGCGGTTCTCATTTCCCGTGGAACAGTAGCACGATGGCCAATCATAAAGATTAAACAAAAACATTTCAATTTAATCATTCGTCAATAGAAATACAACACAAATACAAACAACAAGCACAACTGTCATTGGAATTATGTTGCGTACACGGTCCTGTCGCCGTTATCAAATCAACTCGTCTCCAATACCTCCATAGCTCCCTACCTACCTACCTACTACTGTCAGCAGTAATAGTGGGTCATAACTTGGCCACTACCGAGTTTTGTTTGTGATAATACCAAAAAAAACGTTCAGAACTCAAATGTGACGTACTAGATAATACACACAAAAATGTGGTCCCTTCAGAACTGACTGATGTCGCATTGATTGTAGATTATGAAATGTACAATATGCATGATGTGGAGATGCAAGAGGGGCCAAAGTATTGGCGTGATAAAGTCTTGCATGAATAAATTGAAGTGACCCAAATTGTCATATTTATATCTTAGATGCTTAGATAACGACTACAATAGCAATTATTATCCACTATTGGCCGCACATAAAAGAGAAATACAAATTGTGTGCCTTTTCTTCAAATGGGATTACCAAGTTTTGTACTTTGGAAACATAATCCTTTTAACGTAATTTTGATAGTTCTCTACTGAGCCGCACAT
Organism: Philornis downsi; assembly: GCA_019455685.1. NCBI lineage: Eukaryota > Metazoa > Arthropoda > Insecta > Diptera > Muscidae > Philornis > Philornis downsi. The sequence goes on from JAHXMU010000129.1 coordinate 1,877,616, forward strand.
CGACTTTGTTGTCGAAGATTTTTTGTGCTTAATTGTTTTGTTCCATCTAAGCAATATAACACAGCCACCAAAATCCCTTAACGATATATAATTTTTAGAATTTAGAATTCCATATAATTTATGAAAAATTCTGCTCTCGAAGACTTGAAGAATAGATTCCTATGGTTGTGTCATAAACCAGGATTCTACGCTATACAGTAAGTCATCCTAGTAATCTAGCGTCTCCCATAGCTGTATCTTCCTTCATCGAAAGGAGGGTTTTTGTCATTAAATCGATTGCTTAGTCCATAAACAACCTTCTTTTTTAGCGATAATCATCTTCTAATCTTCAGGCCGACATCATTAGTTTTATTGGCGCCGATGTCGGTCGACCACCATGCCAATCGTATAGCTGTCAATGTTCATGCAGCATTTCGAACATAAAGAATGTGTATTCATCGAAACGAATAAATCCTTGTCTACCGCCAAACTCATTTTTGCAAACTCCTTCTCGATGCTTGCAGCTTTTAAAGTTTTATACCGCAACACTGCTATTTTGATCTTCATTTTTTTTTTTTTTTTTGGATTATTAGCTTAACTGCTTCACTTTCAAATTAAAAAATTATAAAAATGCTTTCTCCGCAATTGTACCAAATTTTGCCATCATTGCGCATACAATAGAATATCTCCTCCCGCCAACTTTTTTTTTACCTATTGACAGAATTTTCAATCCTCCTATTACCTTTCTATTACTCGTTCACCTACTCTTTCCAAATGCGTATCCTTACCCTAATAATGTGGTCTGTCTCACTTTTTTCTTATAGTATTCCTTATGTTATATTTGTCGAGAACATCCGCCAAAGAGACAGGAAACATCTGATACTAAAACTAAGCTTTTACTGGCTGAGCTTGACAGTCTAGTTGTCTTTGGCAACCCCAGCACTGGGAACCATCGAAAGTTAATGCTATTCGCAAACGATTTAATGCTATTCGCATGATTTAAGGATAAGCTCTTGGCATGTCCAAGGTCTTTATAAAAGAAGAGTCTGGTTTCGATGGTTATCCCTGACGAATATAAAGGTACCATCTCCGCCATCCACGACTTGCAACGGAGTGAACTGCCCTCGATACATCGTAAAAGCCAAGATGATGATGAATTTGTATTATTAGTTGGTATTATATTTAGACACTTAAACTGATGATATACTAATATATTTAAGGAACACTTCTAAAGTAATGATCGTGCGTCTCTTCACAACCGTAGAGCTAATATATAGTTAAATCTAGTTGCAACTAAGATTACATTACAAAGCTGCTTACTCTCTAAATTGTTAACAAAATTTCTAAAAAAAAAAAAGTTTCTCAATTATAACGCCTCTATCGCTGTTGTTCCTGACACAAAAAATGTGTACTTCAAAAAAATGGTCTCAGATATGGCTTGGTATGATCAGGAACATTGCGTAGCATCTGAGGAAAATAAAGCTTTATGCATGGCAATGCTGCAGCCAATTGTAACGCATGATGCGGCAGAACGATATACACATAGGCCTCTTCTCCTGTAAGAATAATGTTGGAAACCTGGCCACAGTTGTGCAGAGGCAGCAGCGATTATGAAGAGAACACTTCTAAAATGATAAATGACGGATGGCAGCATAAGTGAAAATAGATCAGAACGGTAATATCCCGGCTTAAGGATAAGAACCAGCCAGTGATAATGGCCTGCCAGAAGAGTTAGTCAGTTACAGCAGCAATGAATATAGAATGAGCATGCATTAACTTTTAAACACGATTTGGTTCAATGAATGCGTAACTGATTATTGGAATCTAAGCATAATATGTCCTGCGTAAAGAAAAATATTATCCAGTTATATGTGCCAGCAATAATTTAGTCGTCGCTTATTAATGGCTATTTTACCATGTGATACTGATACATGTGCAACTGATCGAAGAGAAGATCCAAGAAAAACAGATCGACGCATACCATCTTTTCGTCGACTATAGAATTGATTTTGCACTGATACAGCGAAATTATATGAGACCATGGCCGGGTTCGATATTCACTTAATATGGGAAAAAATCTTATTGAGCCATATTTTCAGCATATTTTTGAAAATTATTACAATGGTATTTCTTACATGTGTTCGGTAATAAAAACTATGGTAAGTTACTGCAGTCGCCTCAAACGTTAACAAGGAGACTACAAAAGCGGATTTCTAACTTTAGCCTTCTCAGGTATTTAGAAGAAGTCAACAAAAGCAGATTTGGCTGAAAACAGGTCTAACTCACTTTATTTCTTTTAACGAATGAAAAGACTGCTCGTACAGGATGTTGCGTGAACGGTTTCATTCAACCAATATTGGCTTGGGAACAAGTAAGACTAATAATATCAGACTAAAAATGTTGACGGGATTATTATTGCTAGCTTAATAAACGATTTAATGACACAAACAAGTTCTCAACGAACGAAAATCTAACTGCACCAGACACTAGTACATATCGGCTGTAAGTAGGTATTGGCTTAAAACACAAGCAGATGAATCAATTCTGGAAGTCTTCGAAAGAAAAATACTATGTATGTAAATATACGGCCTCATGAATCATGAGTTGGTACATCGAGATCGACGTGGACAATCAGACTCATATTTTCCGAAGAGATCTTTGAGGGCGAAAATAATTTTTTCGACGAATTTATTCCCTCTGCTTAATGACCGGCTAGCATTCTTTACTTATCGTCTGACTTTCTGACTAGAATACAGACTGAGCGGTATTGCAATAATCAAAAATTACCTTGACTTTATGTCAGCTTTGACGTGGTTTTTTTTAGTTTCGACCCAATTAGACGGCGCCATTAAAAAGCTTGTTGACTGGCTCGCATTTCAAACTCATAGACCCATGTCTTATCAACAGTTTTATGAATGTGGAGCCAGAATTGACTCGTTCTAGCATGTCTTCAGCGAAGTTTGTGCAATTGAGTGCATGATATAGCGACAATGAAAGAAAGCCATCAATATTATATTGACGTGGTTTTTTTCAGTTTCAGCTCAATTGGAAGCCGCCATTCGGAAGCTTGTTGACTGGTTTGCATTCCCAACTCGTAGAACCAGGTCTCATCATCAGTTATAATGGGATTTATGAATGGGGGGCCAGAATTTACTCCAGAAAATTTGGCGGCTATCTCTTCCAAGTCTAATTTATGATTTTCAGAATGCATTTCCTTTATTTCACCGATGTTAACTTTAGTTGAAGACATTGATTTCCGATAACAGAGCGAGGCAAATCTTTCACCACATTTCGGTCCTTTCGAATGCACTGCATCATTCAAATTGAGGTGTTTTTGACAAAGTCGTTTCACCGTAAACTTTTTGCAACGTTTCCAGCCGTTCGACACACGAAATTCTATTTGCGATGCAGAATTTGAGACAAATTTACTGTTCGATATTTTTATCCATTGTAAAAATTGTAAAACACATGAGCCGACAAAATCGTGCACTGCAAACAAACTAAATGACAGATCGCTCCCAAAATCCGCTTTAGTATAGAGGACAGATGTAACAACTTAGCGACCAAGAGAATTTTGACAACCCACATTTAGAACATGGCAAATTTATTGTTACCCCATGCGAACTATTCAAATTTAAAATATCGATTATATTCTTAAAACAGCAAAAGAAATTGGGCAAAAAGCTTTCAACAGGTAAAAATGGGTGTACACAATGAAGCGTTAAACAAAATGATCAATGCCGAAATGTTTTCTTAACGTATTGTTAATATTTGAACCATGGCCGTTGTACTTTCTCTGCTTTAAGCTTGTTCATTTTCATCCATTCAATTCCTATCTTCTCACGCCTTGACGTCAGACCCTGTTCGTCGAATATCTATATTGTTAAAGCCAATCGCATTTTTATTTATTTATACTCATATCAGTTTAGTTTATTAATGTTTAACATTTCTTATCAGATTTTTTATTTCTATACTTTTTACTTCAGTTGTGTGTGCTAAAAATTCGAACGATCCCTACCCCTGGGCAAGCTTATCTTGCATACCCCGGTACGCGGAGTGCAGCTCTATCGCTTCACCACTAACTGGACATTTTGAACGTATGGATGAGTGATATAATGTTTGTGGAACATGATATGACAGGCAGCAGCAGCGTTTTGGGACGGACTTACGCTTTGTTCACATTAATTTCTATTAGTTGCTGAATTTATGATTTATGGGTACTTTAATATGGCTTTATTTTCGATTTTTATTATTAGTTCGTTCTATATTGTATTGGAGAACATTCTTCGGCTGTTAGAGGGTGGTCTACACGTGTGGACTTGGTCGTTCACCTAGGTCTATCTTTTTTTTTTGTTATTGCGTCGATTGAAGTGATATTTTTTTTATTATTTTATGGTCAGGCATTGTTTGTTGTGATGTTTTTAAGTTGATGTTTGTTTACCTGTCAAAATGTTTGAACTACTGAGTTTATGGTTTCACAAGATAGCAGCAGAAAAATGGGGTTTTGTCAAATATAGAGTGGGACAAATTTGATATATCATGACAACTAAGTAGATCGTGTGATGTAGGATGGCATACGTCCGAGACCCACAAACTTAATTTACAATTACTTATTTAGCTGAATTAGATAACTCAAGTCAAATATAACGATTAACTTTGTGCTTTATAAACTGCATTGAATAACTGAACAGCTGAACTGAAAGAAAATCATTGGTAAAGCATTTTATACTTAAAATTCCAGAATTATTTGCAGCTTTAGGCACATTCAGCAGGCTGAATTATTAAAATAATACCCAACAGCATTAAAATTTTGTATTTCAACTACAGACTAATATGGTTTGGCACGCCAACAGTAGTGGAAAGTGAATGTTTTCTTAAATTAAAGAAAGGGATAGAACCGATCTTTATACTTATCAGGGTACTAAATAGATTGTGTGTCAGGTGGCAACATACACTCTGGACCCTGCAAAATAATTTATAATTATTTATTTAGCTAAATTAAACAAATTGAGTTACATATAATCATGAACTTGCTGTACTATAAACTACATCTCAAATTGTAACAATTCAGCTAGCTGAATTGAAAGGAAATCTATGACGCCATATTTTGTACCCTAAACCTCAACACTATATGTGGTTTTTGGCCAATTCAGCAAACTGAATTATTAAAATATTATAGTACGACATTAAACAATTTGGGTTTGAACCAGTACTTTCACAAATTTGACATACCATCAGCAATGGAAAGCATAATTTTCTAAATGTAAAAGTAGGGCAGGAATTGTTTCTATATTAAGAAACTGAGTAGATTGTGCAGAATACGGCGGTACACGTTCAGTACATTGCAATGTATTACAAATTGTAACGAATAGAACTACAAAAAAATATTTTGGAGTCATACAAACATTATTACGGTGAATTTGACAGGAGACAGGGATATCCGAAATATTGTCTTATCACTTAGTTTGGGATAGATTGGTTGCAAAGATATTATGGCCCGTACACAACAGGTATTTTATGGCTCAATGAATAGTCTTCGAAGGATGTGTACAATACGAGGTGTGTTAAAAAAATGAGATGAATTTTCAAATTTCACGCGCTACGTACATTCAACTTTCGATTATTATTTTTTTTATGTTAGTACACTCGTCTCGAAGATTTGTTGACGGTTTCATCCATATAGCATGTTTAGTTTGTTTGTGAGAGCCATAAATAAGACAAGTGTTTTTTGTGTTTGGCGATTTTCTGGTATTGAAAAAATGGATCAAAGAAGTTGTATCAAATTTTGTGTAAAAAAGAAATTAAGGGTTCAAAAACACTTGAAATGTTGACAGTGGTATACGGTGAGAGTACTCTGA